>PVJA010026567.1:0-29524 GCA_004027025.1 Myocastor coypus
AAAAAAAAAAAAAAAAAAAGGTCTGAAAGTCTATTTTTAGTTTCATTGAAACAGTTTGCCAGCTTGTGATTGAGGTTTTAATTTCCTGTATAGCACTTTGAATCTGCTTCATACATTCAGTTACTTCCATATATTGCTCATTCAAGGATTCCATCATTTTTCTATTTTTCATCAGTGTCTTCTTTATAAGTACCTAGTCCTTCTGTTATTATAGGTATTATTTCTTTTTTTACTTCAGAAGTTATTTCTTTCTTTTTTTTTTTTTGGTCTCTAGAGGGAAGCTTTATTGGGGGGTGACCTTGGCTCTGCCAGCCCGCAGAGTTTTACTTCTTCCGGATCTCCAGGGCCTTCTCCTTCCAGATTTCCTTGGACAGCTCACCAATCAGTCTCCAGCACTCGCTGAACTTGAGCTCCGAGTCCTGATTGACATCCAAGCTCTTCATATTATCATCCAGGGAGCCCACGTCCTTCAGCAGGTGAGGCAGCTGCTGGGTGACCAGCTCCCGAAACTCACTGATGCTGGTGCTGCCCTTCCAGCCCTCCCACCCTGCAAAGGTGAAGAAAGTGGTGACCACGGTCTCAATGGCAGCCTTCAGCTCCATCAGTGCCTCGGCTGCCATTATGACCCGGGCAGGGAAGGGCTGGGGCTCAAGGCCACAGGGCTATCCTCCAGGTCAAGGAGCTCAGGCTCTGGAAAACCTCCGTGTCGCCTGGGGTTTCAAGGAGCAGGAGTAGTGGTCCAACGCAGCAATTCAGCTTCATTAAAGGCTCCTCTGCCAGCCACAGGTGTTTGTCTCCTGGATCTGGAGTGCGTGGAGAAGTATAGACTGCGTGCTCCCAGTGCCTCTTAATTTTGCAGTGGGTTCTTATGCATGGCATCTTCCTACTTGGGTGAATGCTCAAAGCTCAGCAATGTAGGCCCCAAGGTGGCAGCTAGTCAGCCCAAGCCCCCCCATCATCACTCGGGTTTGGCTGGTCCCCGGCCCACCTGCTGCAGCCATGGTGGCAGCCCCAGGAGGAGCACTGGCATCCGTTTCCTTCAGTACATTCCCGTGGCCAGAAGTCGCGGTGAGAGTGTGGAGGTCCAGAAATTATTTCTGATCTGATTTCCTCTACATCTTTCTGCAGTTGTTTCTTTACTTCAGATGCTATTA
This sequence comes from Myocastor coypus, assembly GCA_004027025.1. Lineage (NCBI taxonomy): Eukaryota > Metazoa > Chordata > Mammalia > Rodentia > Myocastoridae > Myocastor > Myocastor coypus. The sequence continues at coordinate 1,155 of PVJA010026567.1, forward strand.
TTTCAGAGATTTCAGTTGTGTGATTTTCAATGTCTTCTATGCTATTGTCTTCTATATGTGTTCGGTGTTGGCTTAGGGCCTGAAACCCATTTTGCTCCTTCTCTTTGTCATTTTGTATAGCCCTGCCTTCTGAACTTTGGTGTACAGTTTTGGTAGAGTTCTTACCTTAGCATCAGATCTGGATCTACCAAGTTCAAATTCATTCAGGTGGGTGTGACTTGGGTTGGCTGCTGAGCTCCATTTCTTCCTGCTATAGCCCTTGGAGGTGAACCTGCTGTGTCACTCTGACAAGATGTTCTATTCCTGGATAAGCTGGATGGGTCTTGTCTCTAGTCTCTCTGCAGGAAGTTCTGTGGCAGTTTTCCACACTGGGCCTGTCTAATGGATGAAGTTCCACTCACATGCTGGGCTTTGATGCTGGGTCAAATGAATTTCCAGTGGGCCCAAGGTGGTCTCACTCATGCACTGGGCCTTGTTGCTCCAATCCTAGCTTTTGAGGAACCCCCGTACTGATTTCCATAATAATTATAGCAGCCTAGGAAAAATGCTGCATTGAGTATATGTACAGAATATTCTAGATAATTACACTGCCCAGTTCTGCTGGTCTTTAAAAAGAAACAGTTAATGCTTAAACATTTTTATTCTTGTTTTTGCTATTGAATTTCTTACAATTTTTTGTTGTCGTTTGTATTGCTTTTTCAAACCAATCTTGCATGTTTATATTTGGTAATCTCAATAGCTCAATAGCTTAAAGATAAGATCATGCAATACAGCAGCCATTTCTGAATTTCTATTACTTTCTTGGTGAAATTTTGCATCATTTCTGATTCTGGTTTTTTTTCACTATTTTGCATTCTTTTTTATTTTTTATTATTTTTATGATTTAATATTTTTATTGTTTAAATTTAACAATGGTGATATTACATATTTTTATCATCAGATCAATTTAGATTAATAGATATAGGTATATAAGATTGATCAAGCAATTAAACTTTAACACTTTCAATACACATTACTTTTTTTTCTCTTTTCTTTTCCCCTTCTTAAAAGTTGACACACTGCATATTGTCCTCACAATAGTTCTACAGAGCACAGTGTGTGGGCATGACCCACCTCCCTATTGATGTTCCTAAGAAGAAAAAAAACAGAAAAGAAAAGAAAATTCTTCTCTTTGGACTAAGAGGAAGCAGATGTATACACAGTCAAATGTTCTTCAATTGCAGTGGGCCACCAGTGAAGCTTATAATGTTGGAGGCTATTGATCTAAGCTTAGATATTTTTTTAAAAAAGAATCTAACAGAACAGTCAGAAAGACACTAAAGATTTTAACATTATGTGTCAGCAAGCAACCTAATTACACATAAAATATTCATTAAAAATGACTATATGCACAACCATAAAACAAATCTCAAGAAGTTTGAAAAGTTGCCAGACATAGTGGCGCACACCTATAGTCCCAGTACTTGGGTAGCTGAGGCAGGAGGATCAGTGAGAGTTCGAGACCAGCCTGGGCTACAAAAAGTGAGCTCAAGGCCAGCATGAACTACATAGTGAGACCCTGTCTCAAAAAGACAAAAAATAAATAAACTAAAATACATTATCTTTATTTCCTATGTACATTACAATTGATTTTAAAGTCTTTTGCAAATAAAAATTATTCAACAGTACCCGTAACTTTTATAATAAATTTCTGTGCAACCATGAGATGGATGAAAGAAGAGATATCAATAGAAATTAGAAAACATTTGGAGTTGAATGATAATTAATACACTAAGCATCAGGAGTATGGGATATATCTAAATCACAGGGACATTTATAGATTCAAATCAGTATATTAGAAAATTAAAAATACTAAAATTAATTACCTAGTCAAACATTTCTGAAAGTTAGGATATGAAGAGCAAAATAAATGGAAATATAGTGATGCTTTCACAGAAGTTAATTTAATAAGAGCAACGTAACAATGAAGATTAAGCCAACTGAGAGATAAATCTGTAGCAAGACTGATTAAGAAAGAAGAACAAAAGAGTGGGGGCCAAGTAGATCAGCAGATCAAAGTGCCTGCTTACCCAGAGTACAGCAGCTGGGATTCGATCCCTGGGGTTCCATGTGGGCGCTGCCCCCGCCCTCCAGCAAGCTGAGATGGCAATTGAGACTAGGTGTGGTGCTGTGTGCCTGTAATCCCAGCACTTGGGAGAATCACTAGTCTGAGCGATGTAGTAAGACCCTGTAGACTCTGTTCTAAATACAGGAAAGAAAGAAAGAAAGAAAGAAAGAAAGAAAGAAAGAAAGAAAGAAAGAAAGAAAGAAAGAAAGAAAGAAAGAAAGAAAGAAAGAAGAAAAGAAAAGCAATGAAGAAGGCACATCCACCTCAAGTAAGGAATTATTATAGAAAATGTATAATGAAGTTATTCAAAAACATTATAAGGACGTTTTAGATAACTTTATGCTATTTATGCTCTATGCCATTTCAAATTTTAAGTTAAAGGACAACACCCTAAAAACAATTTATCAAGAAGAAACAGAAAATATCAACACTCCTACAACTATCTAAGAATAAATTAAAGCATTCCCTAAAAAGAGGACTTTACTGGTGAATTCTATCATTTTATGATAGAAGAAATAGCACAATTTTTTACAAATTCTTTTTTATTTTCATTCATTTTTTTTTCTTTTTCTTGGTACTGGGGATAGAACTCAGGACCTTGTGCTTGCCACGTAGGTGCTTATACCACTGAGCTATATTTCTGGCCCCAGGAAAAAATTTTAGATTGCTGTTCCTCAAACAAAGAATTAATATATAAATATTTGTCCTTTAATTCATTGTTATAATTATTAACAGTTGTGCAAATTAATAAAAATCACTGTGAGTTTTACATATGTGCATGCATCATATATTGAGTAATGAAATTACTTCTATTTCTACTTTTTTGCTTTGTTTTGATTTTTTCCACTCTTTTTTTGTCTTTTTGAGACAGGGTCTCACTACACAGTTCAGGACGGCCTCAGCTCCCTTTTGTAGCCCATGCTGGTTTTGAACTCACACAGATCCTCCTGCCTCAGCCTCCCAAGTGCCAGGATTACAGGTGTAGGCCACCATGCCTGGCTCTCTATTTAGTTCAACCTACCCTTGAACTTGCTGGCCTTGAACTTGTAGCAATCTTCCTGCATCAACTTCCCATATGCTAGGATTACAGCTGTAGGCCATGATCTCAGCCTTCTCTCCCTCTATTCTAAATCCTCCCTTTTTTCCTCTGTCCCATACCCTTTACAATCCTAAAAATTCTTTTTAATTTTATTATTTTTAATAAGAAATAACAATGAAACAATTTCAAAACACGTTAGTAGGATGGCCACAATAATTGATACAATGTATATTGTTGTCTTCATAGTAGTTGTTCAGACTACAAGATGTAGACATGATAACTAAACATTATTGGTACAAACATTTATTCTCATTGAACTAAGAGTTGTATGTATAGTCCAATCTTATGTAATAGTAGTGGGTTATCAGCAGAACTGGCAATGTTGGAAGCTACTGACTTGAGCCATTTACAGCTCAGCATACTAATCTGGCTTTACTATTTATGCCTGATGGTTAAACTTTTCTGCTGGATGCTTAAGGTCAAGTAAAGCAAGACCTGTATAACAAAATATGGAACTTTTGTATCTGACCAGGCCAGTCAAATTTCCTCAGAATTTACCTTGAAATCATGTACAGCATTTTGTAGAACTTTTGTCAGTGTCAGCCATCTGGATGAGTCACAGCCATTGCTTGACCAGTCTGCTCTCTGTGAAAGTCTGAAAGGATGTTTTCTCTCCAGGTGACTCTCCTTAGGCACACTATATATTGTCAATCCCTTTCCCCTGTGGCCCCATAATTTCCTTGAACAGAAAATTTGGGACTAAGCTTCTCTTCTGAAGGGTTAACAACTTAAGTTTATAAGCCAAAAAATTAGAGGAAAAAAAGGGCCATTTGAATAGCCAATATTTTGGCCCTAGCCCTTCAAGGTCAGTGATGACTCAGGACATAAGAGAACTTATACTGTAACATCCTATAATTTTTGATAAATTCTTCTATAGGTGGTGCACCACTGCATGTGTTTATTTTCTATGACTGCCATAGGAAGTTACTATTACAAATGACAACTACCTGATTCACTTTAAATAACAGTTTATTCTTTCAGGTTTTCTGATGTCAGAAGTAAACATCAGTTTCAAGGGCCAAAACCGAGGTGTTCATAGGCCTACACAGTTTCTACAAACTCCAGAGAAGATACTGTTCCTTGTTTCTTTTGCTTCTTTTGACTGTCAGCATTGTTTTCCTTTAGACTACATCATTCCAACCTCTGCTGCCTTCCTCACACTGCCTTCTCCTCTTCTGAATGTAAAATACCCCACACTCCTTTCTTTTACAAAGACATTTGTGAAAGCACATAGGAGTCACTTGAACAATCTCTTCATAAGATCCTTAATGCATTTACAATCTTCAAATAACATAGCATCTATGGGTTTCAGGGACTGGGAATGAGTATCACAGGAGGCAGAATGTTCTCCTACTCTACCTCAGTTCCCAATTAATTTTATGAGGCCAGTTAAACTTTCAGATAAACATTGGAAAATGACACTACGAGAAAGACAAATTATATAGGCCAGGATCACACATAAACATAGATACAAACCCAAAATAAAATATTAGCAAACTAACCCAGTAATACTTAAAAAATAAACATGCCATGGTCAAGTTAAAGAATGCAAAACTATCTTAACATTGTGAATCAGTGATTCTTGTCTAGCATTAGTTTAGCCCTAGGTTTGAGTTCTAATTCCCCAAATCAAAACTAAAACAAACAGAAAATGCAATTTTCTAATGAACACTGCTAGGAAAGAGAAGAGAAAAATAAAAACACACCCCTTTCTGTCTTCAACAAAGAAGAAGGGTTGTTTAGATGTTGTTACAACTTTTCCCTCAAAAAAATTAATCAAAGAGATCACTATACAGTCATTATTACTTCAACCTCACCTCCCTCAAACAGCAGCCCCTTGGGTCTGTAACATTTGGATATATCTATTATCCACCTAAAATATCCTAGAAAGTGAAGATAACTTGCCTTGGAAGCCAGACCTTGTTTGAAAATTGAAATATGTCAGCTGTAGGTAGAAGGGGTAGAGTAAAGCAGGTTATAGCTATATACTGTCTGGCACTAAATTCTATCTATCTAAGCAAGTGAAAACTTTCTCTCCAACCACAGACTTTTATTGCCTTAACATTTCTAACTCAGTGAAATACAATCAAGGACTGAGCTAATCCAGAGAAAACTGGCAGGCCGACTTCAAAAAGTCCTTAAAGAATTATACCCAAAGTACATCTCAGCCCCTTAGGAGCCTTTGCAAACTACACAAACTCACTCAGCATTGGTATAAGACATAGGGGAGAGGCTCAGAATGCCACTATTATTTGTAGAGGAAGCCACTATTGTGACAAAGGGTGACACATTCCTTGGTTACAATTTTCACTTATTGTGAGGGAGGACGGGAGATTATAACCACTCTTTTCTTTTTTTAATGAGCAGAACATATTTATTGAGAGAAAGAAAGCTCCTGTCCAAGAAAGAGACAGGAGGGGGGTCCCAAGTGACTGTCCCCTCAACCACTTTTAACACTAATGTTCTTAGCCCTTATTTTCTAAACCATAGGTATCCAGCTTTTGGCTTGCCTGGGCCAAGCTGAGCAAAGAGACTGTCTTGGGCTACATATAAAATACATAATATAGTTATGTGTATAATAACAAAATTTTTAGAAGTATTTTTATTATAACATTTTTAAAAGAGGGCAAGAGAAACATAAAACTAGAAGACTGTCTGAGCTTGTATTACTCACCAAGTCACACGAGCATAACTTCGCATAACTCCAAGTTTGTATGTGAAGGGCACAGGAGGCTGAGTAAGCGCTGCCCCGTGCCCTCCCTAAACAAGATTCCACTCTTGCCTACATGATCCACACTCTTCCACCCCAAAATCAAGTCATGGGAAATACTGCTAAAGGAACTGGCACGGTGGCACATGCCTGCAATCCCACTTCTCCAGGTGGCTGAGGCATGAGAATCAAATGTTTCAGCCCCGTCTGGGCAACTCAGTGAGAACTTGCCTCAAAACAGAAAACAAAGCAGGATTAGAAATGTAGCCCTGGATAGGCTCTCCAGGACCATGAAAAAAAAAATCACTAAGAACCACATAATAAATGTTAAGTTTTCTGTCTTCTGACCCTGCATTACTAGCTGCTCACAGTCACATGTGGGCTGTGGGTTGGGCACACCTGGCAGAAACCATGTTAATGTCCCTGTATGAATTGTCCACTGTTCAGTGTAATAAATTATTACAGATTATAATCTGTAATATATTATAATCTGCTTGAAGCAACACTTGTTATCTCATAGTTTCTGTAGGTCAAGTATCCAGGCAAGGGATAGCTGGATTCTCTGTTCAGAATCTCACAAATCAAGATGTGATCTGATCTAAGACTCTTGCAACTAAATGCAGATTGTTGGAAAAATTAAGCTGCTTGCAGTTGTAGAACTGAAGTCCCCATTTTCTACTTGCAGTCAGGTCCTACGGATCACTGCCCTGTCTTAGCCACATGACTCATATTAGAGTTTCCCTCTTCAAAGCAAGCAAAAGAAGCTCACTTCTGTTTGCTACCATGGTGTCACAGACACATAAAGTAATTGTCAAGAGTGAATATCTCACATCTTGACCATATTATGCAGTTGAGTATTTGGAATAATATGCAAGGTGTACACCAGTACATAGGAATCTTGGTAGCTATCTGAGAATTTAACTTCCCACATTATATTGCAGGATGGGCAAATAAGGGAATGGAAAGACATTCTTGTGGACAAATTGACTGGAAGGTTATGAAATGGCTTAAGGCAGCGGTTCTCGACCTGTGGGTTCTCGACCCCGGCGGAGGTCAAATGACCAAAACACAGGGGTCACCTAAAGCCATTCCGAATCATAACTGTAGCAAAATTACAGTTTTGAAGTAGCCACCAAAATTATTTTTTGCTTTGAGGTCACCGCAACATGAGGAACTGTATTGCAGGGTCACAGCATTAGAAAGGTTGAGAACCACTGGCTTAAGGAGTGGTAATAAGAAAAAGAACTGGGAGCCAGGCATGGTGGCATATGACTGTGATCCCAGCACTTGGGCAGCTGAGGCAGGAGGATCACTGCAAGTTCAAGACCAGCCTGGGCTACAAAGTGAACTAAAGTTCAGTCTAAACTGCACAGGGCGACTGTCTGAAAATGACAGATGAAAAGAAAAGAAAAGAAAAGAGAAGAGAAGAGAAGAGAAGAGAAGAGAAGAGAAGAGAAGAGAAGAGAAGAGAAGAGAAGAGAAGAGAAGAGAAGAGAAGAGAAGAGAAAAGAAAAGAAAAAACTAGGCAAACAACATTGGGAGAGAACTTAAATAATTTTGTCTGGCAGTGGATTTTGTGTGAGATGTGCATTAGGAGAGACACAATGAGGAATACAAAATGTAAGGAAATTCAATTTAAAAGCTAGTCTTTGTTGTAGTATAGTATAGTTTACATTTTGTTTAAAGTTTTCTGTTTGATTTTGTTAATCTCAATGCAGATCTGGGCTCTGAATAAAATTCAACATAACCAACATTATTTTGGCTACATTAGAAAGGTCATAGACTTAGGAGCCAAACCTTAAGTTAAATCTGTACTACCTCAGTTACTAGTTGGTATATTTTAAAACCACCACCAAATATTAAGCCTTGTGTCTATTATAAATAATGCTGCTTAATTTAACTTGTGATCAAAATATTGCTTCTAGTAGACTAGTTCTTCTTTTGTAATATAGGTGACAGCCAGTTTACCCAGGATGATAACAAAATAACTAAATGCAATTAATTGCTTCATAAGTTCCTTATGTATATACATGCTTACAATAAAGATAATATCTATGTCTTAAGTATATGATAAATATCAGCTTCTAACATTATAATTTGAATTCTTTCTTGCATGCTGGTTAACCAAGAGGTGAATACTACTATTAAGATTAAGAAAGTTGAGACACTTCACAGGGAGAGCTCATATTAACACCCAAGTTACATCAAAATGCTCCACAGGGGCTGAGCATTTTTCTGTCTTCCCCACTGATGTTTTCTGAGCCTAAAATGATGCCTTGAATATTATAAGTGCTCAATGAATGCAGTATTTAATGGATAAACACAACATGCCCTCACTAAATGCCAGTTGCATTTATGGTGTGCATAGCCTGACTAAGGTGTTCATGGGCAGGGGGAAAGTGGAAAACATACTTCATAAAAGGAAAGGCTTAAAAGTTGAAAATAAATTATATTCTTGCTGGAATACATCAATAATTTATTCATTGATTTATAAAATATCTTCAGTACTTTATCTTTAGACACTTTTGTAGATGTTGTACAGAATTTACAAAGCATGTAAGCTATGACTGCTTTTCACAAAGGTTATTAGTCAAATACAGAAAATAGTATGTATAAATAATTTCTATTTTTAGAAATTGTGTAAGATAAAATTATATAGGAGATGAAAGAGGACAGCTCACACTAACCTATGGGCTGGGATACTTTGTCCTATGCACCTCATACTGAGGTCTATTTCTGAATGATTAATGAAGTAAAAGTGGTTTTCAAACTTTAACATTAAACAAAGAATGCAGAAACTATGTGTGAACTGAAAGGCCTAAAATGTTTCATATCTGTTACTTTACATTAAAAGTCTGTCATCTTAGCCACATCCCATGTGGCACTTTGAGGAACCAGAAAAGAACCTGCTGTTGTTAAAAAAAAAAAAAAGTCTATAGATACCTGTTCCCCATCTAATAGACAAAGAATGTACTATAGATGATGAACTGATCTGAACATACAACTGAAAGAGGTTGGAATGGAAGAGAGTCACTCAGAAAAGAGAAAGACTTGGCTAAAAGAATGGGGAAAAAGGGCTTCAGAGCACAGATGGAGACCAGTGGTAACAAATCCCGTTTGACAGAACTAGGAGGAAAGTGAAGAGGAAAGTGGAAAGCAGTTTGGAAAAACTGCCCATGGACTAGGCTGAAGAAGTGAACTATGCAGTAACCGAAGAAAGAATGAATGTTCAGAGTTTTTCCAGTGGCCTTTCTTCAAGGTCCGTAAGGATGAGAGCGAAAATGATTTTTCATAGCAAAGCAATACAGAAATATAACTTTTTAAAGGATAGAAAGGTTCATGCTTATTTTCAGCTTTAGTAGACAGTGACACTTTCCCCACAGTGATTGTACCAATGTACACTCCCAAAAGCACTACAAGAGAATTCTTTTTTTTTTTTTTTTTTTTTGTGGGACCGGGGTTCAAACTCACGACCTTGCACTTGCCCAGCAGGCACTTGTGCCTCGGAGCCATCTCCCCAGTTCCCTACAAGAGAATTCTTAATTTCCCATGATACTTAAACTTGTCCAGAAGGCTGAAATAAATGAGAACTTCCGAATGCATTCTACAAAGCCAAATTGTAATGCAGTTTTGGTGACGATTAGATGTGGATGAAATTCATGCTCCATTCTGGCCACTAAATAACTTAAAGAGAATATATGATGTATATTCTTTTAATCTCCACCCAAACTCTAAGCTGGTGCTTACAGATACCTTGCTTTATATTGCTCATCTCAATCACCGTGCTCCCTGAAAATGTGATTTAAGATAGGACTTCAGACAGACACCCCCCCCAGTGTAGCTTTGTTTCACATGACACTATGTTATTAAGGTATGGTACTATATTATTAATAATATTCACCAACAAGGCTCAGACCCACTATTTTACCCTCATTTAGTGACAATTTCCAGCAATCAAATAATTGTACTTGTCTGTCTGGTCTGGGCATAAGATGCACTTACAGAGATTATTCTCTTGGTCAGTTCCATTTGCTGACAGCTCAGCAGGGAGGGCTTGATTTATGCAACACATAAAGCTCTGCATGCATCTGCAATCCTGACATAGAAAAAAGGGGAAAAAGGATGAGGAAGAAGACAATGGCACAGATATGCTAAGATGGAATGGAATGATCAGTTGGGAACTCTCCATTTGACAAAAAAGCTACCCCACTTTCTCCTGTGGTCCTGAATGCCTCAAATGTCTTTTCTTACAAACCAGGAAGGCAGCAGAGCCTTGTTTTATAAGTAAATCTTCTGGCCAACATCACTCTGTTCAAACATTGTGCAATTCTCTGACTAGTCCACTATTCACAAACAGATGCAGTGACAAGAAAATGACCAGTTGAGGAAAGAGGAAAGCAGTCACAGGCAAACTAGTTGTAAATTATTTTCTAGTACACTTGGAGCAGAGTGGCATTACCAGGTTTCAATGCAAATGGAGCTGAGACCTTTCCATGTGGCTTCTCACATTCTCTCTTCTTGCTCAGTACCAAGGTCTCATCTGACTCCCACCTGGGTATATCCTTAATACACTATTTTTTTCTTTTTTATTACTTTTAATAAGAAATAATATTGAGACAGTTTCAAAATATGTTAGTAAGACAGCCACAATAATTGATACAAAACATATTGTCTTCATAGTAGTTCAGAGTACAAGATGCAGACATGATAACTCTTCTCAACACTATTGGTACAAATATTTCTTCTCTTTGAATTAAGAGAAAGTAACCGTATGCATAGTCCAATATTCCATAATAGCAGTGGATTATCAGCAGCACTGGCAATGTTGTACTGTTGACTCGAGCCTTTTACAGGTCGGCATATTAATCTGGCTTTACTTTTTATGCTTCATGGTGAAACTTTTCTTCTGGGTGGTTAAAGTCAAGTTGAAGCAAGACCCTCAATCCACTGTTGACTCTCTTTTCCTTTCATTATTCCTTTTTCCACTCCAACTGAACTCTTCCTTTTACTAGTTAAAAAAGTATCTCTTTAATACATTTCGTAGAGGAATTTGTTGATCACAGATAGCAATAGAATTTACCAGAAATAATTATATTCAAACAGGAGATAATAGGATTTATTCCCAGTGGTGAGGTTGTCAGGAAATGGCAGAATCATCAGAGGAAAAAAAAGAGAAATGAGTGTAATGAAAGAGAATGGTAGAGAATATTTACATGTCATTAGGTTCTTGATGGAGAGTTTTGCCCCACAACACTCTGTGGACAGCTGTCTACAAATTCCTAGCTAAGTGGTTACTACTTAGCTTGTAACTAATTGACAGTATTACTCCAAATCTGGAATAATCCCTAGAAGAGAGGTAAAGAGGTACAGGTACATATGAGCCTAATATTATACAGATCTGGACAATTAACAATAAGTACAAGCAATTATTGGACTCTCAGGGATCTAGAAAAGTCAGTCAACCTCTTTGAGGCCCAGATTGTTTATTTCTAAAGTAAAACTGTTGTGGCAGGGGAGATAGCTCCGTGGCAACAAGTGCCTGCCTAGCAAGTGCAAGGTCGTGAGTTTGAAACCCGGTCCCGCAAAAATAAAATAAAATAAAACTGCTAAGTGAAAACACAGCCTCTTCATTTTCTCATTCTTAAAATTATGTAATTCAATGGATGTTGTAAAATTTTACCCTCTCGAAAGACTGTTCCCATACCAGACATTCTACTCTCTTTCCATTTTATTTATTTAGATTTTCTTTTTATGGATTTAGTATAGAGCCTACAGGGTACAGGGTCTGCAGGGTCTCACTAAACATAACAGATTTTGTAGTGATCCTCCTGTTTTCAGCCTCCCAAGTGCTGGTATTATAGGTGCACATAACCACACTCAGTCTCATTGTAACCCCAAAGGATTGCACAGCAAGCCGGGGATTTAAACCAGCTGCTTCACTCTGCCTAAGCAGGCACTTTAGTCTGCTGAGCTTTTGGACTGCCCTCTTTTCTTCCATTTTAAAACAAAACTATCCCCTGTTCATTGCTTTTTTCAGCAAAATTTCTGGGACAAAAGGTCTTCTCCATATCTCCTTTCATCTTCTCTGGAATCCACTCCAGATTTTGGTTTCCATCACATGACAGAATTTCATTTCATGTTACCAGTGATCTCCAGCAGGCAATTCTTGGACACTATTTTATTTGACTATTAGCAGCATTTGACACAAATAGTCTTTTCTCTAATAAATACTTCCTACACTGCCTTTCTAGAACACCACACTCACCTGAATTGTGTTCTTCTTTCCAGCCTAGTGTTTGGGGTTATCCTCATGCTCTTCAATTTCAAATGATTCATCTGGTCCATGGCTCTGATGATCATCCATTGGCTAATGAATCCCACACCTCCCTCTTGACACCAGACTGGTGTCCAATGGCCTTTATGATGAAACAATTCAACTATCTAGTTGGTATTTCAACCAACGTAACAAGAGTTCCCAACCCACCTTGGTCTTTCTGAGGTCTTTCTAGTCACATTAAATAGCAACTGCATCCTTTGAACTGCTAAGCATTTCATAGCCCTTCTTGATTCTTTTCTTTCACTAATGCAGAAAATTCTATCAGGCGTACCTTCACAATATATGCAGGAGTTTACCACTTTGACTCTACCATCATCTTCTACTTGAATCACTGCAGCAGCCCTTTACAATATTCCTTATTTGTGCTAGAAACAAATGGTGAGCTGTCTTGGTCAGTTTGAGCTCCTATAGCATAATACCACATTCTGTGTGACATACATTTATTTTAGACACCTCTGGTACTTAGTAGCTCAGGCCAAAGTAGTGACAGATTGAGAGTCTGGGAAGAACCTATTACCTCAACCACAGTCATCTTCTCAGTCTAAGTCCAAATCAAGGAAGATTCCATGTCTGGTAAGAGAAGCTTTCTGGCTCATAGATGGTATCTTCTGGTTGTATCCTCACATGACATCTAGTAGAAAGGGCAAATATTTGTTTGGATATCTTTTTTGGATATCTTTTTTATGAGGTAGTAACTCCATTCCTAATAATGGCTCTGCTCTTATAATCTACCACTTTTCAAAAACTTTTATTTCCTAATACCATCATATTGGTGGTTGGGTTTCAACACATGAATTTGGGGAACACAAACTCTTAGACCAGAGCAGGAAGAACAACACAGCTAAATGGAGACATCAATAAAGGGACACTTTACAAAGGGAAACAGAAAGTGAGAATAAATAGTTAAGTGTCCCGTGTCCTGCAGAGCAAATAGGGACCCATGAAGTCATTCACACTTTTAGCCTGAAAAAGCAAGAATTAGAAGAAACTACCCAGACATGAATCAGAAATTATTTTCTCCTTCTCCTTCCTCTTCCTTCTTCTTTCTCCTCTTCATCCTCCTTTTCCTCCTCCTCTTCCTCCTCTTCCTCTTCCTTCTTTTTGAAGCTGTTTTCTTGAGTGGAAAAATTCATTCAAGTCTAAGGCTTCTCCTCCAAAAAGAAAGATGGAGAAATGAAGATCATGAACTCACATTTTTCCTACTGGGCGATGTGCTGATCACACTGATAAGTGGACTTCAAGCCAAAAGTCAGATGATTGATGCATTTCATTAAAGAAGGCTTTCTAACCTCTGGGGCACACAGCATGGTGTAAAAAAGGGGAGTATAGAGAGGGCATCTTCAGGGGAAAGCAAAATCTATCTGTAAACTATCCTGATCTGCAGAACAGAAACATGATTTTGAAAAGGTAAAATGAAATAATTCACATAAAACACATACCTAATGTATAATTTTTAGAGGAGAAGAAAACGTTATTTTCCTGGCATTATGCCAAACATGGATTTTTGCAGAGCAATGCTTTCTAAATTTTACATTATGATGACTTAAAGGTCATGAACTTAAAAGGTTTTCTAGATTTAAAAATAAAGGGCCAGCCGGGCGTGGTGGCGCACGCCTGTAATCCCAGCACTTGGGAGGCTGAGGCAGGAGGATCAGTGCGAGTTCGAGACCAGCCTGGGCTACAAAAGTGAGCTCAAGGTCAACTTCAACTGCATAGCGAGACCCTGTCTCAAAAAGACAAAAAAAAATAAAAAATAAAAAAAATAAAGGGCCAGCCAAATAGCTCTGTGGATTAAAGCACCTGCAAGCAGGCTCAGGGGCCAGGGATTGGAACCCTGGGCCTGGGTGCTGACCCACCCCTGGGGCACACTGAACTGGCAATTGAGATGGGGTGTGGTACTACACACCTATAATCTCAGCTGTAAACAGGTAGATTACTATCAGTCCGATCTAGTAGTGAGACCCTGAACACCCTGTAAACCCTTCCCTTAAATAAATAAATAAATAGGTAAATAAATAAATAAATAAATAAATGCTACCCAGGCAGAGTGGCACACACCTGTAATCTCAACACTCAGGAGGCTAAAACAGGAGGACTGCAAATTCAAAGCCAGCCAAGATTGCAAGTTGAGGGTCACATAACGAGATCCTATTTCCAAAAAATGGGAAAACATGAAATAAACCAGCAGGTATCTCACGAAGTAAACACAAATAGTCTCATGAAACACCAATTTTAAATTTTGGATATCCATGCATGTGTGTCAGTAGTGCGCATGTAAACTTGCATACACTCACTGATGTTAAGCATATAGTTTCTCCTTAGATCAAAATGTAAAATATACTCAGCACTAAAGATTATGGTCAAAAATGTGTGAGGGTCAAAATGCAAGCAGAAGACTCTTATGTATCTATTCCCTCTCACTTCTCACTTATTTCTCTGCAAGAAATGATTTAACTAACAAATTTGGAAGCATAAACTAAACTCATATTCTTGTGTTTACTAATTCTTTATTCTTTTTTTCTTACTCTCTGCAGTAAAATCAATAATAGCACCCAAAGACACAGGATCTAATCCCTGAAACCTGTTAATTCTATCCCATATTACAATGTCTTTGAAGCTATGATTAAGTTAAGGGTCTTGAGAAGGGAAGATTACCATAGATTATATGTCCAATTACATATACCCATGATGAAAGAAGCAGAAGGGAATATTTCAGACAGAGAAGGGCAAAATGAAGTCAAAGTAATCACATTTCCAGACATTGGCTATCAATATTAGAGAAATTCAAAGAATCTCAAAGAATTCTGGAAGTCACCAGAAGCCAGAAGAGCAAGGAATGATCATTTATCCACTCAATAGTCCATGGGTATTTTTAAAGGCTTTTTAAGAACTAAATTAAGCCGGGCATGGTGGCACACGCCTATAATCCCAGCACTTGGGAGGCTGAGGCAGGAGGATCGGTGCGAGTTCGAGACCAGCCTAGGCTACAAAACTGAGCTCAAGGCCAGCCTGAACTGTACAGCGAGACCCTGTCTCAAAAAGACAAAAAAAAAAAAAAAGAACTAACTTAATATCCACAAGTGCAGCAACCTCAAAATCAGGCAGATCTCTGTAAACCAAGTTTTACTGTGGCTTCCCTCAACATAATAACGCCCCACATTGAGTGATTATTACCAAGTACACATATGCACAATCTTTAACCACTCAAAAACTTGACAAGGTAATCATCATGTCCTTGTTTTATGAAAGAGAAAGTCAAGAATCAGAAGCAACTCATCCAACTAGTAAGTGAAAGAACCAACCTGTACATCCAGTTTGATCTATCTCAAGAATTACAGCTATCACTACCTGAGCAAAATGTCTTGCTATCTTTTCTCTTTCCAGCGTTTTTAAGCTCGGCTTCTGTATGATAATCTGTTCCTAAAGCAAATGCAGTTTATGCACAGCAAGAAATACAATCATGAATTTTCCCAAGTACTTTTCCCAATTTTGACTTTGCCAATTTGTTCCCAAGGAAGACACACCCATCCAGACAAATGTGGCCAAAGTTGGTAAGATCATTGGGAGTTTTAACAGCCAGTTTAAATCTACACTATCTTTCTTGCCAGATGTGGTGCCACATACCTGTAACCCCAGCACTCAGGAGGCTGAGGCAGAAGGATTGTTGCCAAGTTCAAAGTGAATTCAAGGTAAGCCTGAACTTCACAGGAAGATCTTCCCTCAAAAAGACCAAAAATAGAAAACCTACACTATTTGTGGGACAATACAAAGGATGGGTGAATCAGATGACTCCATTCTACAATTGGCATCATTTCAAAGAACCTTTGAGTGGAGAGAGATGTGGATGTGGAGCATCTGCCACAATAAAAGTCAAAAAATAAAACAAAACATGTCTCCCTCAATTATGTATTTTGTAGTTATCAAGTAAAACTTAGACTTAAAAAAAGGCAAAAAAGGGAAAATGTGTGCACCATACTAATATGCTAGTTTTAGATGTCATCTTAAATAATGTGTTGACAATTTGTCTTAATCACTCTTTTATCATTGCTGGGACAAATACCAGACACCCAAACTGAAGGAAGGAAGAGTTTATTTAGCTCACAGTTACTGGAGGTTTCAGTCCATACTCAGCTGGCTCCAAGCCAGGGAGGCACATGGCACAGAGTAGCAGTTCATGGAATCAGAACAGCAACAATATGGTGACAGAGGCAACAGAACAACCAGGGGAGCAAAAAGCAAAAGCGCAAGTCTGTCTCTCTGTCTCTCTTCAAATTATGAGACTCTCTGCCTTAGCCTATCCACCTCAGGCCACACCTTTAATTCCCAGCAGTACTCAGACCCATAATCTCATCAGTACTAATATACATAATCCCAGTGGATCATCACTCAAGTGTCAAACTCTAGAAGTCCCAACCCCATAACTGCATGAGGCTTTGGGGGGACAACTAGACATAAAGCTTAAAGGGGTTCTTGAAGTTTCTTTTCTTTTTTTTTTTTTTTTTTTTGCGGACCCAGGGTTCAAACTCACGACCTTGCACTGGCCAAGCAGACACCTGTGCCACAGAACTATCTCTGTGGCCCCTCTTGAAGTTTCAAATGAGAAATATTTTTGTAGATGAGAACAACAAAGCCAACATACTTGTATTTATCTAATAACCAACCAACTCACCAATACAGAATTGTACTGCAGCTATTTAATACTCCGTAATTTCCAAATCAGAGGTAATTCCAAATTTATTCCAGTTATCCAAACATCATCAAATTGTAAAAGTTCCATTATCATCTTCACTATTCTTCTCTTCTCAAGCACTTATGTAGGCATGTATGAAATAGAAGCACGTCAAACTCAAGCCCTCTTTTCCGTGAGACTGCAGAGGGGTTAAACTTACAGCTTGTTTCGGAGGTGCAGTGTTTTCACCTTACACCTGCCTCACTGCATGGTTTTGCACTATAAAAGTCCCTGGAAGAGACAGCTTCCTATGGGACCACCCACTTGGGGGCCCCCTCTTGTCCCTGTCTTGGACAGGAGCTTTCTTTCCCCTAATAAATATATTCTGTTTAAAAAAAAAAAAAGCGAGGTATAATGTTAAGACCCCAGAACACGAAACTGTCCGTAAAGTGGCAATCCCATTCTTATAGAATAATCCAAAAATTCGCCTGTCGACTTGTGTCTTTAAACACAGTTCCTTTTAAATACAAGAATACTATTGAGTAACACCTTAATGCTGTAATAATTCGTTTGGTTTTCTGGAACCTTGGCATGGCCACGTAAGGTTGCTACACCTTTCCTGGCTTCATAGTGGAAATCTGTCACGATATGACTAAGTATATCCACTGCCCTTCATAACTATAAGTAACACACAAATTAGTGGCAGCGCGAACTGCTGGCGCTAGGAAACGAAACTGTGGCCCCATAGTCTTCTATGCAGGCCTTTCCTGACAAGAATTTCCAAATCCACAGGGGCCGGGAGCAAAGAGCAAAAGACTGAGGTAAGTCGCACCCTTAGACTCCAAAAAAAGAGGCGACCCGCCCACCTTTCAACCAACCCAAAGCTTGCTTCTCCGCCTCCAACTGCTGCCGCGACCTTACCTCCTCCTTTTCGCTCTCTTTTTACGACAGTTTTCGGCTTAGTTTGCGACCACGGTTGCCGTATTTCGTAGCGCTGGTGTACTTGGGAGATTTGGGAATAGAGGCGGTGTTTGTGTCGCTTTTTGGTAAAGGCAGGTAGTTTGTGGCCATGGCCTTTGGGCTGGGATGAACCGCACCTCCTGTTAAGGCAGGACCGCCGGCCCGAAACATGGTGAGTGCAGCCTTCTGGCCTTTCCGTTGACCTCCGCTCCTGGAGAACGGGAGCTGACGTTCAGGTGCCTAATGCGTCTGGGAGCGCCAGGGCCTCACACCCTCCGGGACCCACAACTGGTGGCGCAGCTCTGGTGGATCACCGTGCGCTCACGCTGCTCCTGGGCGAGAAACTCCATTCCCCGGTCCGGATCTCTGGGCGCAGAGACAGTGCCCCCATTGAGTTTCTCTAAGGTCAGAGGCTGTCATGGATTTGGAGACTGGTAGATATGCATTTGGTTGTTTTTTCTGACCTTCCCCGAGCACGTCCTCACACCGTTTGCTTCACTTTGCACTGTCCTTTCTCTCAAGGTTGTTGCTGACCGAAACCCCTAGACTCTGCTTCCTCGATATATGTTTGAGCCTCTTTTCTAGAAAACGGGAGTTTGCATCTGGAAAACCTCGCCCACATTTGGTATTGAAAATACCTTATAACAATTTTACAGAAAGCTTCCACAAAGCATTTTTTCCTTCTGTAGGAGGAATCTTATTTTCACTGCTCTTGGTTAACTTTTGATTCGACCTTATTTCCATTGGGGGTGAAAGTTTTCAAAGGGAGGCAATGAAACTGTTACTGCTGTAGAAGTAAATAAGCAAATTGACTTGCCCCCTTCTTCCCTAGTGATCATCTCACAGGGTTACAATGCATCTTATATAGAAGTTCTGGTAGTTTCGAAGATTCGTTGATCAAAAACGCCTTAAAAATAGTTGATCTCGCCAGGGTTAGAGCTTAACAGCACAGCGCCTGCCTAACAAGGTCCTGAGTTCAATTCTTAGTACAAAAAAAAAAAAAAAATTGTTCATGTTGAGTTTGAACGGGAAAGTAGACACGAGGAGAGTGAAATTTAAAGACCTAAATATGTATTTTCCCCTTTACCAGGCCAGCACAGTGGTAGCAGTTGGACTGACCATTGCTGCTGCAGGATTTGCAGGTTTGTTTATGGTTTGGGGGCAGAAATGAAGTGGTGAGGTTGAAGGTTATTTTACTTATGCTGTTGCTTTTGGTTTTAGGCCGTTATGTTTTACGAGCCATGAAGCATATGGAGCCTCAAGTAAAACAAGTTTTTCAGAGTCTACCAAAATCTGTAAGATTTATGATTTTTGCTAATTTTATTTCTTGTTCAAAGCCTAAAGTCACACTAAGGAAAGGTGAATTTCCAGACATCCATAAAGTCCAGTGGTTTCTTTTGGCCCCTTTTTTTTTGCATTCCACAAAAAGGCAGCAGAACTCAGAATGGTGCTATACCAAGAAATCAGATGTTATGTGAGAGTTAAGGGGCATGGTGTCACTAATTGAGGAATTGTGAAGGTTAGTATCACTTTACTGTTTACATATTATTAACTTCAATTATCACTTTACTCCTTTGCCCTCCCTCATCTGCTCTGCATTAGAAGCACAGAGGGAGCTAAGGTGATCTATTCTTAGTGTATACCCCTGGTACTCACTAAGATGCCTGCATAGCATTACAGTTGTACAGTAACCACTCTCTTTGTAGTCAGTTAAGAATGAATTTGGCTCTGGAAGCCTATTGAATGTTTTTATGCTGTAATTAAATGTGAGAGAATAAAGTTATGCTAGGCTTTACCAAGGCGATTTCTAACTCAATAGGGTAGCATGTCTTTCTCCACAGGTCATAAAGCCTTATTTCCCTGGTCAGTTTGAACTACTTACCTCAGAAGACCTCCAGATCTTCTTGATATACTTCTGTCTAAATACATTATACAAGATCAAAACTTTTATCAAATATATGGCTAAGTGGGAATGATCTTCCCTTCATTCCTGAAAGAACTAGTTTTGAGACACTTCCTGTTTCCCAAGATAGATAAAATTCATCAAGGGGGAAAAAA
The DNA here is from genome assembly GCA_004027025.1 of Myocastor coypus. Lineage (NCBI taxonomy): Eukaryota > Metazoa > Chordata > Mammalia > Rodentia > Myocastoridae > Myocastor > Myocastor coypus. The sequence goes on from PVJA010026567.1 coordinate 21,095, forward strand.
TGACATTTAGTGATTGCTAAGATTTCACTAGGTAAAAGTGAAATACTGCAGGAATTTCACGTGAAATTCTCTGAACTGTCTTTTCTACTGATGTCACACTTTCTTTTAGCAACTGTGTTCTTTCTTTATAAAAGTTAATACATTTCCTTTCAGGCCTTCAGTGGTGGCTATTATAGAGGTGGGTTTGAACCCAAAATGACAAAACGGGAAGCAGCATTAATACTAGGTGTAAGGTAAAATAATTCTAATATTGTTTTTCTACAACTAAAGATGGAGAATTGTTAGGGACTTTTGTTCCCAAGAAGATTGTTCTTTTCCGTTTTAATCAACAGAGCCTTGTTGCTCCTTCTTTCCTGTATATATTTGTCTGCGCACTTAAGCAGATTTGACTATGAAGGCGTATGAGGACAGAGCACTTTCTCATTCACTGAAAGACAACGGATTTCAATGCTCAGTGTTCTCTGTAACTGAGTAAAACATTTTCTGTGGTAACATTCTGCTTTCATTTCCAAATAATTTAAATGTATTTTCCTTTTCATTAAAAGGAATTCATAACAAATATGAATCAAATCCAACTGCATTATGATAATTCCTTCAAGTACAGTTTACTTATTATTCAGAAAATACATTTTATATCTAAGACGCCCATAGATAGCTTTTTGTAGTTTTTCTGAGTACACTTTCACAAACTTATTTGCTTGTGTAAAATTTTTTGTTCTTGTCCACAAGACCAAACTGACACCTTCTCCTTTTTTAATTAGCCCTACTGCCAATAAAGGAAAAATAAGAGATGCTCATCGACGAATTATGCTCTTAAATCACCCAGACAAAGGTAAATAATTTTAAATTCTTGTTGTATGTTGCTAGAGGAACTATTATTAGTAATACTTTTTCCCATTCTTGCCTGTTGTAAGAGAAATGCCTAAATCTGTATGTAAGTAGTCTTCTAGGCTGGATCCTTCTATTTTTGGTATCTTAAGATAATGTTATTAGAGAATAATGAGCGGATTTTAGAGAAATACTTTGACAGTATTGTAAATAGTAACAATGCCCTAAGATCTACAACTGTGATAAAACTGACTTGCAGTAGTAATTACAAAAACTATCTATTTTATATTCACAAATAGAGCACATGTTAAATTTCAGTTAATGAACTAAAATAATTTTTCCTGGGGCTGAGGAGATAGCACAGTAGAATAAGCACTTGCCTGGCAAGCACAAGGGTCTGAGTTCAATCCCCAGTTCCACAATAAATAAATAAATAAATAAATATAAAATGACCATAGTTTAAAATAAATAAATAAAATTTTTCCCATTTAGATTCATGTAGCTGGAAATTGCCTAGTTAGAAACTTATGGGTTGGAAAAAAAAAAAAAAGAAACTTATGGGTTGGGCCCGGCAGGATGGCTCAGTGGTCTAAAGCACCTGCAGGAGGCTGCAGGGACCGTGGTTTGATCCCTGGCACCACATGCTGCGACAGCCCTGCCCTCAGGGCAGGCTGAGCCAGCCATAAAAATAAATAAACCAAAGTTCTGAAACAAGTAAATAAAATTCTTAAAAAAAAAAAAAAAGAAAAAGAAACTTATGGGTTAATTTTATTTGCTTCTGATACTTTCAGGATGCTCTGTGGCAATTGAAGTATTCCTTTAAACTTTATTTATTTATCTTTTTATTTATTTATTTATTTATTTATGGCTCAGCCTGCCCTGGGGGTGCAGGTGGCACAGCATGTGGTACCGGGGATCAAACTGCAGTCCCTGTGGTTGCCTAAGCTTGCCTAAGCAGGTACTTTAGACCACTCAACTATTGAAAATCAATACTACAATGTGCTCATGTAGGAGTTTTAAAGAAAGATGGTCCTGATATTCTGAATAGGATTACTGTTTCACATTTGACCTCAGGGTATGGCATTTAATCTTTATTACCTGGAGAGCTTATGATTTAGTAGGTGTAGGGTATTGCAAATAAATTTGCATTCCTACCAAGTTTCCTATTGGTGCTGCCTGCTGCTATTCAGACTACAGTGTTTCATCAGATTAGTGGGAGAGTAGCTAGAGAACCTTATGAAAGTACAGTTGATCATAAAAGGAAAAAAAGCAAAAGGGACAGAAAAGCATTCTAAAGCAAACCCAAACTAACACAGAAATGAGAAGCTGCTGAGAACATACATTTTTAAATAGCACAGTAAATTGACATTTTTAATTTGTAACCATGAATAGACTCACACTACTTTAAGAGCACATATATTTGAGGCATGTTAAAATCTCATTTGTTTGTTAAGCCTTAATTTGGGCACATCTCCTGCATGTATTACTTCATTTCCCATGAATCAAATGTATTATACACGGTCCTCAGTGGACGTTTTAGTAATTTTTTAAACAATAAAAACAATTTGTCAGTGGCTTTTTCTGCCTCAACCTTTCTCCAACCGGTGGGACCATCTTCCTGCTCTCATCTGCCTTGGGCCTGTAGTCTTTTAAAAACCAAACGCTATACCTTCAATTAAGTTGAAGAGTTCTGATAGATATTTGAAGTTGGATGTTGAAATTGCCAAACAGTATGTGACAATCAAGACCACATTGGAAGATTTGAGAATGAGTGATGGAGACAATGACAGTTCCTCAAATATTAATGCAAAAATACTAAACAGGTCATTCAGTGGTGTATCCACAAGGATGACCCTCCTCCTCCTGCTGATGAGAACAAAGAAAAGCAAACACATAATATCCTGTTTGGACCAAGAATTCCTGAAAGTTGACCAAGGAAACCTTTTTGAACTTATTCTGGCAGCAAACCACCTAGACATCAAAGGCTTTGCTTGATGTTACATGCAAGACTGTTGCCAGTATGATCAAGGGGAAAACTCCTGAGGAGATTCACAAGACTTTTAATATCAAAAATGACTTTATTGCTAGGCATGGTGGCACACGCTTGTAATCCCAGTACTTGGGAGGCTGAGGCAGGAGGATTGATGTGAGTTCAAGACCAGCCTGGGGTACAAAAGTGAGCTCAGGGCTAGCCTGAACTGCATAGCAAGACCCTGTCTCAGAAAAAAAAAAAAAAAAAGGACTTTACCTGAAGAATGCAAGAACCATTGGTGTGAAGTGAAATATGCCTGACACTTTAAGAATGTTCCAAATACTAGTTGTACTGTTGTGTTTATAATAGTTATCAGATAATAGAAAATGCAGCAGCAAAACAATTGTATAGCATAATAATATCCTCATTGCATGTGTAGTTTGAGTTAACAGATTCCAAACCAATGGCTGAATTTCTACTCTAAGCAAAAGTTGCTGGTTTTCTTTACATAAAACTGAACTGTGTGTTCTCTGTAGAAAGTTGGAAAAAGAAAAACAATTTGTCAAAAAAAAAGTTTGTAAACTCCACTTCTCATATATGGAATCTTTGAAAGAAGTTTTTTACCAAGTAGATATTTGAAATCTACCTAACGATTCCTTTTTCCTTTCCTTCTGTAGGCGGATCTCCTTACATAGCAGCCAAAATCAATGAAGCTAAAGACTTACTAGAAGGTCAAGCTAAAAAATGAAGTAAATGTATGATGAATTTTCAGTTTATACTAGCTTATGTATATGAATACTGACATTTTATAATAAAATTTCTCTGAGCTACAATTTTCTTAAACTGATTTAGCATAGCTAAATCAAAGCCTTGATTTAATTTTGTTAAATTTGAGCATTTTAAAATGACTACAGGACGAAGGACATAGCTCGGCAGCATAAGCGCCTGCCTGACAAGTGCAAGGTCCTGAGTTTAATCCCTGGCGCTGCAAAAAAAAAGATTTTTTGGAGATGAATATTCAATACCATATACACACACTACTTAAATGGAAACACTTAGCAAGGAACAGTATCTGTGTACTCTTCAAGGCAAAATCTTTGTCCTTAAGGAGCACCCTACTCTGAGAAAGATAAGTTCATAACTAAAATAAATGGTATGATGGAATTAGCACATAATGTTTAAGTAGGAAATGTTATCTTTGGGAGGAAAAGTTCCTTAGCTGCATCTTGCCCAGCTTTTTGGAACCTTGTATGCACAAGTCATTTTATCTACATTGACTTAAGAAATTGTATAGGTAAGTCACCATTCTGCTTTTACTAAATTAAAAAATACAGAAATAAGACTGGGGAGATAGGTTGGTGGTCTAAGTACCTGACTGGCAAGCTCAAGGACCTGGTTTGATCCCCGGTACTGCATGCCATGCCAGTCCTGAAACCAGGTGTGATGGTGTATGCCTATGTCAGTGCTTGGGAGGTTGACACGGGAGGATCACTGAGCTGAGTATAGAGACCCTGTTCCAAATGAATAAAATATTTTTTAAAAAACATGAAAGTTTCAAGTATTTATATTGTATTCATCCAGTATTTATATTTTTCAAACATATTATTATAACCAAGCTTACTGTTGACAGAACTGAGATTCCTTCTATATCAAAATATTACTGTGCTAAGTATACACTAGCAAACTTGAATGCAAGCAACCTTCAGCCTAACATACTGTATTTAAGAACCTTAACCAGAGGACCTGTCTAAAACATCTGAGGTAAATCACCATCATTGATCCCAGTAGTATGAGTGGCTCTCAGATAAATTAGTGTCATCTAAACTTTCTTAAATCACTGTATTTCACTTACTAATGTAGAACACAAGATTTTTAGTATAAAAGCAGTGGAAATAACCATATTCAATGTTTGAATTGTTAAATTAAGAGCATATTGGTTCTTATTTAAAATCTCCAAGTCTTATGATTTATAGTATGATAAAGCACAAGCTTTTAAAGCCTTTGTACAGGATAACTTCTAAAGTTACTTTGACAGGCAAGGGTTAAAGGCATGATTGGTTCCTATTTTGCAGTGGTTGTGTTCTAAAGTTGATCAGGGTTATAGCTGAATGGCACAATGTGTTGCCTGGCAAGTGCAAGGTCCCAACTTTGATTCCTGGTACCAGAAGAAAAAAGTTGTGAATAATGAATTTGCAGATAATAAACAGTTTGTTTCTGGGAAAGATACCAATTCTCTGGCCCTGTAGCCATACTTAGTCCAGAGATAACCTTGTATTATGCAAGTTTCTGTTTGAAGATACCTCAAGTTGCTTAAAATTGAACTTTGTCTATTACATGTTACCCTATGCATAGCCTAGTCTTTGCTTTTTGAATATAAGATAGTACTTTACAATGATAGAAAGTCATCTCAAACAAAATGACAAAAAGCAAACATGAAATTTTGGTAACAGACCCCAAAAAGGACACTTTTAGTGTAAGAATTAATACAAAGGCAGAGCATTTATTGCCCTGTCAAGAAATGGCCAAGAAAGCATGTCATGATTTGGGGATTGTGAATTTTACTTAGTTGCTGAATTCACAAGTAAGGAATCTAATAATGAGGTTTATAGTTTTTGTTTTTTTGTTTTTTTTAATTTCAGTTCTTTGAAACTTTGTATGGGATCTAAAGGAAAAAAACTACCAAGTTAAAACTCAAAGCACATTTTCAAAGATGGAGTATAATAATGGATTAGGTAACTGCCACACATAAGTAATCAATTATTATCTGTATAAAGGGAGTCTTAGTGTAGTAGGCATAAAGACTTGTTTAATGCAAATATCATACCCCTTCTAAGACAGCTATTAAAACAAAAACCAGTTTAACATACTAAGGAACACAGCACATCACACTTTTCTTTCATAGTAACTTTTCTCCAAGTTTTTTCCTCCCACACCAATTTTATTGAAAACTATTAGGTAAATATCTAAAACACCTGAGTCATAGTAGGATTATTGATGCAGATATGATCTATAATCCTTCCTCTTTCAGAGGCATTTTACAAAATACTGAGTACTTAAAACGTGGTAGCATTGTATTCCACTTCTTGATCTCCATGATTATGTACATGACTCATGAAACCTGAAGTGTAATGAAGTAACTCACCTAAGGTGACATGCTAAGACAGCTTCCACATTTCTAGACTTCCATGCCTTTGTGTGTGTGCCCACACATATAAAGGTGAGGAGTACTTGAAGACATAGCTCATTGGCAAGGAAATTCGGCTAAGCACTAATTTTAAAACTGAAGGCTAACACACTTAGGAAATACTAGGGACAGAATTCAAGTCAAATTTGTGCAATAACTACCTTGAAGCAAGTAAAATTTATGCTAAGGGCTAGTACTTCCTCATCTGAAAAAAAGAATGAGTGGAAAACTTAGTAGTAAAATTTATTCCATGCTTTATATTCCTTACATGAAATTAAAATTAAGCAGTGTCTCAGGTTCACCATGTTCATTTACAACTTAATTCTGATTTTGGTAGTTGGGGGCACTACCCGACACCCATCCTGCCAACAACCTTAACAGGTTTGGCACAAAAGGTTGTCACTTTTGCTTTTACTGACTCTGGGTTAACATCATTAGTTCTAAAAACTTTAAGCAATTAGTCATCTTGAGTTTACTGTGTTTTCCCAGAGTTTGTTATTTGGCATAGGGTCTCACTACTCGACTCAGACTCGTATGACTGTCCTGTTTTCAACCTGCCCAGTACAGGAATTACAGGCATGCACCCCCACATCCAGTCTCAGTGGCAAGCTCAGCACACCCTTGGACAGGGCCAGTGTGGCTGGTGGTGCCAGGGATCGAACCCCAGACCTTGCAACCTTGCACTTGCGCTCCACTCCTCCGTCGACTGAGTTTTAAGCAAATTTCCTTGCTTTCAAATATGTCCCAGAGGGCTTGCCAAGTAGCTCAGCTGATTAAAACACAATTCAGCCAAGTTACGTACCAGGGACCGAGGTTCCATCCTCACCTCCATGTGGGACATGAGACCTGCCCCTAAGGCAGCCTGAGCCAGCCAAAAAAAAAAAAAAAAAAATTTCCCAGATGGCAATACTTATGGAAACATTCAAGTAAAAGTCATTATACAGAGCACTATTGCATAAAACTCATACCATTAAAGAGTTACTTGAAACCCTTGTGTGAAAAACAGCATGGGGCCAGCCACTTAGCTCAGCTGACTGAAGTACCTGCTTAGGCAGGCTTAGGGACAGGGATTTGATCCCGTGTGCCAGGCCAGACTCGCCCCCGGGACACTCCTGAGACAGTGGCTGAGACCAGATGTAGTGGCACTGCCTATGTTCCCAGCATTTGGGAGGCTGAAAGGAGTATATGATTATGAATCTGATCTACATAGCAAGTCCCTATACTAAATACATTTTTAAAAAAGCTATGTGAACTGTATTTTGAAATGTAATATATATTAAAAATAAGCATTAATGGCAAGTCTTTATTGTGCAGTTCAGTCTGGCCTCAAACTCCTAAATGCTGGGATTATGGGCATGTACTACTACCATGCTCAGCTTGTCTGGGATATTTGTGTTTTCTTTTGCCACCTTTAGTTTGCTCTAAATTTTTAACACGAGGGGCAGGAGAGCAAAAGCATCTAGGATTGGAGAGGATTAGGGAACTGACACACGGATAAACTGTACTGTTCAATACTGTGAAAATATATGCCTTAAAAAAAAACTTTAATCAAATATGTGAAGTTCACTCAGGCAGAATGCTTCATTTCAAGGATTAGTGATTTAATCTAGAATACCAGGTTGAGTTGTTTAAACTGGGAAATGACCTGTAAAGGTTATTTTGCAGTTCAGACATCTGTAATTACTGAGTTTAAATGGTGCCACCAAGTACTAATTCTGATGAAGATGTAAAGCCTAAGAAACAAGAGTAAGGTAGGTACAAAAATCTACATCTGAGAAACAAAATCAGGATGTATTTTAAATACCTTAGTTTTTTGTGTTAAAATACTGGACTGAGTAACCTTGAATTCTAGCAATCATAGATACCAAGTTCTACCTCTTCACTGCACTGTGGAGCAGGGTGCTGTTTCTTCCTAGAATCAACTGTTACCTTACAACAGTATGAAAAACATTTTTATCTTATCCTGTTTCCTCTTATTCCTGACCAAATGACAGGGTAACAGTCTAGTGTTACTGTATGATCTGGAACATGTTTACAGATCCTATCTTGTGTTATTTCAGTTAATGGAATTTCACATGTAATGTTGGCATTTTTCTTGAAAACAAAGTTGTTTGAGAAATGTAGCTCAAAGGTGAAGCCCCAGGCAATGATTAAATATAAATCTGGGAAACCGTTAGAAAATATTTTTAGGAAGACTAAAAAATTAGTGAATACATTTTATAGCTAACTCATTGAATGGGTACAAACTTGCAGAAAGCACTTAAAAACTTCTGATTGTAATATAAAGAACCCTGCCGGGCGTGGTGGCGCACGCCTGTAATCCCAGCACTCGGGGGGCTGAGGCAGGAGGATCGGTGTGAGTTCGAGACCAGCCTGGGCTACAAAAAGTGAGCGCAAGGCCAGTCTGAACTGCATAGTGAGACCCTGTCTCAAAAAAAAAAAAAGA
>PVJA010026568.1:0-29468 GCA_004027025.1 Myocastor coypus
AAACTGGTAATGTTGGAGGCTGTTCATTTAAGCCTCTTGCAGCTCATCATGCTAATCTATTTCTGCATTTTATGCCTCAAAATTAAACTTTTCCACTGGGTGATCCAGAGGAAGTTAAAGCAAGACGTGTATAACAAAACATTCATCTTTGGTATCTTCCTAGGTCCAATCCCCCCAGGATTAACTTTGGAACCGTGTACAGTGCTTTGCAGAACTGATGTTAGTGTCAGAATTCAGGATGAGTCACGGCCATTGCTTCACCAGTTTGCTTTCTGTGAAAGCCTGAGAGAATGTTTTTTTCTCTGGGTGAATCTCTTTAGACACACTACAGTTCATTCATCCCTTTACTCTGAGGCCCCATAATCTCCTTGACCAGAAAATTTGGGACACTGCTGAGTTATAGGGTGTTACAGCACAGGTTCTCTTATATCCTGAGTCCTTACTGATCTTGAAGGGCTAGGGCCAAAAAGTTGGCTAGCCTCATAGCCCTTCTTTTTCTCCAATTTTCGGTCTGTTAACTTACTTACATTTTCAACCCTCCACCAGAGAAACTTCATGATACTATTACTCTATAACAAAGGTAAGTGACATTAACATCACTGGCTTTCTGAATATCAAACATCTTTGACTTATCTTGAAATTGATATTTTCCATCAATCATTGACATCTTAGTAACTATCTATAGAATGTGATAAAAGCAGTTACACGTTTTTACACAGACATTTAGAAATCCAAGGATGTACAAAATTGTAGCCTGTCAAGCCTATGGCATTTTGCCCAGTCTCTTACTCTCATTTAATACCCTTTTGGACTTTTTTTTGTTAACCAAACATTTACTTGAGAGAGAGTATAACAGTAACTGCATTTACATTAGAAGCAGTACGCATCTAAAAGATGAGAATGATAGGCATTCCAAGCATAGTTTTAGTGTTGCACGGTGCTATGATCAATATGATAAACCTTTTGAAGGTTCTTAGGACCAATATCTGATTCATCCTGCATATGTAAGTGCATGGTTTTGCTCCTGCTATGTTTCCTCTCTTTTCTGCTTCCAGTCGCTTCATCGTTTAATCCAGTTGTGTAATGTCCTTCAATTTTTATTTCTTCTGTAGAGTTCTTACACTAGGGAGACTATATGACATTTACACATGTAGGTCTGGTTTATTTCACTTATGAATATATGTTTAATATACATCCATTTATATATGAAGTCTTCCAGCTTATCATTCTTTATAGCTGAGTAATGTTCCATTATATAAAAATACCACATATTTTTTAGCCATTCTTAAAATGATGGACATTTTGGTTGTTTCCAGGATTTGGCTATTACAAATTGCGTTGCTATAAACATAGGTGTATGGATATTGCTATGGTATGATGTTTTCAGTTCTTCTGGGAAAATTCCCAGTAGGGGAATAGAGGATTGAATGTGATTTCCAGTTCTAGTTTTTTAAGGATCCTCTACACCGCTTTTCAATCTGCATTCCCACCAGCAGTGCAAAAGGGTTCCTTTTTCCACACAGCCTCTCCAACATTTGTTGCTGGTTGATTTCTTTATGATAGCCATTCTTTCTGGGGTGAAATGGTATCTAAGTGTTGTTTTAATTTACATTTCACAAATGGCTAGTGGTGTGGAGGGTTTCTTCATATACTTATAGGCTTGCTGAATTTCTTACTCTGAGAAGGGTGTCTTCATCTCAGATGCCCATTTCTGTATTGGGTCTTTGAATATTGGGAACGTAACGGTTTTTAGTTCTTTGTAGATTCTACATAGAAGAACTTTGCCTGAATATTTATTAGGGATTTTTTTTTTTTTTTGGAAATTTGTGGGTTGTCTTTTCACTCAGTTATTAATTTCCTTTGACATGCAAAAACTTCTTAGGCAGAGGAGGTCCCATTTGTTGATGTTTTCAAGTGTTAAATGCGCATTTTGATTTTTTTTTCATGAACTTTTGTCCTAGCTGATATCTTCAAGATTTCCTCCCACTTCTCTTCTAGGAGATTTAGTATTTCTCTTTAAATATTTAGATCTTTAATCCATTTTGACTTTAGTGCATGCTGATAGACTTGGCTCAACTTTTAGCTTTTGGCATGTAGAGAGCCAGATTTTCCAGCACCATTTGTTAAAGAGGCTGTCTTTCTTCCAGTAAACGTGTTTGGACCCTTTATCGAAGATAATGTGGCTGATTGTCTTTGTATTTGCTTCTACATCTTCTAATCTATTCCATTGATCCTCAGGTCTATTTACTTTTCCAATACCATGTTGATGTTATTACTGTAGCTTTGTAGTATGACTTTAGGTTAGGAATTGTAATATCTTCTGCGCTATGCTTGTTGCCCAGAATTGTCTTTGCAATTCTAGGTCTTTTTTGGTTCCAAATAAATTTTAGAAATCATTTCTCCAGGTCTGTGATGTATGGTGATGGTATTTTGATAGAATTGCACTAAATCTGTATAACAATTTAGGGAGTATGGCCATCTTTACAATGTTGGTTCTAGATATTCACGAGCAGGGAATGTCCTTCCATTTTCTGAGATACACTAGGATCTCTTTTTCAAGATTACTGTAGTTTCCATTGAAAAGATCTTTTACTTCCTTAATTAGGTTAATGCTCAAGTATTTCATTTTCTCTGATGCTATCAGAAAAGATACTATTTCTCTAATTTCTCTCTCAGTGTGTTTTTTATCTGTATAGAGGAATGCTATTGACTTTTGCGTGTTGGCTTGTAACCTACTATGCTACTGAATTTGTGTATTAGTGCTAGTAGCTTTTTGGTGGAGTTTTTTGGGTCTTTCAAGAAGATTATCATGTCAACTGCAAATAGTGATAGTTTTACTTCTTCTTTACCTATTCTTATTCTTTTTATTTCTCTTTCTTTTCTAATGACTATAGGTAATGATTCCAGAACTATGTTGAATAGGATTGGTGATAGGGGACATCCTTGTCTTGTACCACATTTGAGACTAAAAAACTTCAGTTTTTCCCCATTTAGAATTATGTTAGCCATTGGATTGCCATAGATGGCTTTTATTAGGTTGAGGTAGAGGCTCTCTATTCAAATTTTCTGTAGGACTTTGAACATGAATGAGTGTTGGATTTTGTCAAAGGTCTTTTCAGCATCAATTGAGACAATTATGTGATTTTTGCTTTTGGCTCTATTGATATAGTGTATTGCATTTATAGATTTGTGTAGATTGAAATGTCCTTACATCCCTGGCATGAATCTTACCAAGTCATGATGTATAATCTTCATGATTTGTTGTATTGTAATGGTGAGTATTTTATTGAGGATTTTTGCATCTATGTTCATGAGCGAAATTGCTCTGTAGTTTTCTTTTTTGGTTGCATCTCTCTCTATTTTTGGAATCAGTGTAATACTTGCCTCTAGGAATCAGTTTGGAAGGGTCGCTTTCTTTTCGAATTCGTTGACGAGTTTGAGGAGTGTTGGGATTAAGTATTCTATAAATTTCTTGTAGAATTCAGCGGTGAATCCATCAGGTCCAGGACTTTTCTTTGTTGGTAGGCTTTTTATTACATTCTGTATTTCATTGGCTGTTATTGGGTTATTGAGAGTTCTTAAATCTTCTTGATTGAGAGTTTGGGTAATTTGTGCTTTTCTAGGAATCTATTCGTTTCATGTGTGCCTTCAATTTTGTGAGAGGAAAGATTCTCAAAGTAGCTTTTTATGATCCTGTGAATCTCTTCTGGGTCTGTAGTAATTTCACCCTCTTCATTCCTTATTGTTTGAATTTGAGTATTTTCTTTCCTCTTTTTGATGACGTTAGCTAGAGGATTATCGATTTTATTTAATCTTTCAAAGAACCAGCTTTTTGATTCATTGATTCTTTGTATTGGTTTCTTTGTCTCAATTGAATTAATTTCTGCTCTAATCGTTGTAACTTCCTCCCATCTTTGGGCTTTGGATTTCATTTGCTCTTCTATTTCTAGTTGATTAAGGTGCTCCAGGAGAGTATTTATTTATTCCCATTCTGTTTTTTTTTTTTTTTTTTGTCTTTTGGAGACAAGATCTCACTATGCAGCTCAGGCTGGACTTGAGCTCATTTTTGTAGCCCAGGCTGGTCTCAAACTTGTACTGATCCTCCTGCCTCAGCCTCCCAAGTGCTGGAATTACAGGCATGCCCCAACATGCCCAGCTGTGTTCTGTTTTCTTAATGTGTGAGTTCAGAGCTATAAATTTCCCTCTATGAACTGCTTTCATTGCATTCCATAAATTCCAGCAGGTTGTGTTTGAATTTTCATTAAATTCTAGATATTGTTTAATTTCTTGTTTAATGTCATCTGTAACCCACTAGTTGTTTAGAAGAGTGTTGTTTTATTTCCATGTTTTTCTGGAGTTATTGTGCTTGCTGTTGTCATTTATTTCCAATTTCATTGCACTGTGATCAGACAATATTCATGGAATAATTTCTGTTTTCTTGCATATACTTAAGCATTATCTATGTGCTAATATGTGGTCTATTTTAGAAAACATCCCATGTGCAACTGAAAAAAAATTGGTATTTTGAAGTGGTTGGTTGGAACACTCTTATGTATGTCCACTAATTCCAGTTGTTCCAAGGTCTGGTTCAGTTCTGCTACTTCTTTGCTACTTTTTTGTCTGCTTGACCTATCTTTTTCGGATAAGGGGTTGTTAAGGTCTCCTGTTAAGATTGTGGCATTGTATATTAGGTTTTTCATGTCCATTAAGGTTTGCCTTATATAACTTGCTGCTCCTGTGTTGGGTGCATACATATTTATGAGTGTTACCTCTTCATCTTGAGTTTTTTCCCTAACCAGTATGTAGTGGCCTTCTTTATTTCATTGATCATTCTTGGTTTGAAGTTTAGACTGTCTGCAAACAGGATTGCTACCTCTGATTTTTTTTTTTTTTTTTTTACGTGCTGGAACATGTAGTATTGTTTTACATCCTTTCACTTTTAGCCTATGAATTTCTTTATGAGTTGAGTACATTTCCTGTATGCAGCATATTGTTGGATTTTGCTTCGTTACACACTCTGCCAGTCTATTTCTTTTAATTGGAGAATTGAGTCCGTTTACATTGATAGTTATAATTTAAATGTATTGACTTAGAATTTACATGACATTTACTTACTACTGTTTACCCCTTTTTCTCCTGTGTTTAATTGAGTACCCTATTTTGTGGAATCTTTTTGTTCTCATTTCTTGAGTTTGAGTCATTTTGATTCCTCTCTAAAATATTTGTGAGTATACTTTGTAGGGTTGGCTTTGACATCATGAAATTCTTTATTTGTTCCTTGTCGTTGAAGTATTGCACTTCTCCCTCATACTTGAAAGAGGTTTTTGGCAGGTATAGCAGTCTGGGAAAAATATGGAACACGTCATGAATTTGCGTATCATCCTTGCACTGGGGCCATGCTAAACTTCTCTATATCATTCTAATATTAGTATATGTGCTGCCGAAGTGAGAACAAGTGAAAAGTACTTAATATTACAATACTTCAGTGTGGCTAGTCAATATGAAAAAGTAGAAGCACTATTGTTTATTGTTTTGCTTTTCTTCTTTTACTTTTTTTTTTTTTTTTTCTCTACCAGGGATTGAATTTGCACTTGCAGGCAAGTGTAAATTCAACTTACTATTATTGAACTTATTGATGTCCCTGGTCCTTTAGCACTATTGTTTCTATCAAATAGAGTAATTTTCTTTTAACTCTAACTTTAATTTCACTTATTTGTTATTCTAATATAAGTGATTGAAAATACGTATTCTTCCTGTTAGAGATACTAGTTTTGTATTTATATTATACATAACATAGTCTTTTTAGCTGTAATATATTATATCGTACTATCAATTATATAACATATTATATGTTTATCTTGAAGTTTTACTAAAAGGTTTTTCTTTTTTTTTTTTTTCCAGTACCTGGGATTGAACTCAGGACCCTGTATTTGCCAGGTAGGCATTTATTCCACTGAGCTATCTCCCTAGCCCACTAAAAGGTACTTTAAAGCCTCTTAAATTTTACAAAAGAACTTTAAGAATAATGCAAAATATTCTAATGTTATATTTCACCCAGAAACTTCATTTTAAATATTGTCCCATTTTATTATTTTATCTGTCCCATTTAGACTGTACAACTAAACTGAAATGCTAATGTGTATATATGTATGTTAATACATATATGAATAAATAGTTACCACTAACTCATTAGAATTGATCATTATTAAGGTTCGAGTAGAGGTCATGTTATGGTTTATATCTCGTTTTCCCCTCAAAGCCTCATGCAATCATGGGGCGTGGCTTCTATAGATTGAGACTTGATTCATGATCCCTGGGATTGTGTTTTAGTACTGACAGGACTTATCCATCTGAGTAAGGCTGAGACTATGGGAGTAGTCTAGGGCGGATATCCTAAGGCAGAGAGCCTGAATGTAATATAAAGCGCAACAGAGAGACAGACTAGAGCTGTAGCTGTTGCTCTCTGCTGCTCTGTTTGGTTGGCTACCTCTGCCATCATTTTGTTGCTGTTTCACCGCCATGAACTGGATGGTCTCTGAACTGTGCCACTCAGCCTTGGTACAGCCAAATATGGACTGAAACCTCCATAAACTGTGAGCTAAATAAACCTTTCCCTCCTTCATCTTGGGTGTTGGGTATCTGTCCCAGCAACAAGTAAAAAGTAACTAAGACAGGTGAAGATGCATTTTTTTCCCTCCATTGGTATTCAATGGACAAAACTCCCCCCACCCCACTTCATCGCAATGTTTTCATTGTAAGGTCCTACCTATATGCCTATCAGTGTATTTCTGGGCTTGCTGTTCTGTTCCATTAGCTGATTTACAGCCTTAGAAGCATGACCACAGTTCACCTCCAATAGTTACAATTTGATGAGTCTTTGTGATTGGATGTATACTCTGAGTCATTAATTTATATCTTAAATAATTTTATTTTGGCTGTCTCAGTGTACCTTAAGGGTAGGTATGGATATTGAACCACTGTTCCCTGGGGTTGCTTACGCAGGCACTTAAACCACTGAGCTAACCCAAAAGCCTCCTATATCTTAAATAATTTAACATGCCATTTCCTTTACCTGGATACGCATGCCTCAAATTAGCAAATATATATCTCGCAATATTTTTGTAACATTATGTACTAATGGTTTTTGTACACTAATTTCTTTCTAGTTTGTTTTTTATTCAAATAGGCACTTTATCAAAATTGGAAATAGCAAACCCTGGGAATAGGTTGAAACTAAATAGAAGAGCTCATAAGATTTAAGATGATTTTTTTAAGACCTTGATGTGAAAGGCTAGGGAGACAGATCAACCGTCTAGGCACCTACCTGGCAAGTTTAAGGACCCAGGTTCAATACCCTGTACTCTATGCAGTGTTGGCCCCATGCTGAGCCAGCCACAGAAACTAGGTGTGGTGGCAGATTCTTGTAATCCCAGTGCTGGGCAGGCTGAGACAGGAGGACCATGAGTCTGAGCTGCGTAGTGAGACCCTGTACCAAATTTTTTTTTTTTTAAAAAGACCTTGATGTGAGCAAAATTTCTTAAACAGCAAATAAAAAGCAATAATCATGAAAAAAAGTCAACATGGTAAATTAAAAACTTTTGATCAAAATGTACTAAATGTCAAATCATAAATCAAAACATAATTTCAACATGTATTTAACAAATATTAACTTACAAACTATACAAAGACAATATGTAAACTGATTTTCAAATTTATAGAAAATAGAGAAATGAGCAAAAGACCCAAAAAAGGTATTCAAGAAGAGAATTTATCAAATTGGCTGATAAGAAAAATGAACATATACTCAAAATATTAGTTGTCAGAAAAATTCTAACTAATCTTGGAATGACAATTATGTGCTTGACAAAACTGCTAAAACCAAAAGCATTAAACAGATCAAGAGTTGACAAGACTGGTAAAAAAAATTAGAAACTTCTAATACTAATATGTTTAATTTTAAAAATCCTTTGAACTGTGTGCTTACCTTTTATAATTATCATATATATATATATATATATATATATATAAAAATTATACTTAATTACATATGTTTATAATAGTTATCCATCAAGGGAGATCACGTTTTTTAATGTACTTTTCACTCAAAAGCATCATATTTTTTTCATCTGTTTCAAACATGTTTCATCTTTCCTGTTTTCTCCCCTTCTCTACAAGGGTGTTGTATGTCACTCATGACACTCATTTTCCAGAGAATATTTGTGTGAAGGGAAGACACTTATTCCACCATGAGATGTGTTGTGGGGATCTGGCGTGTAATTTCAATTCATCAAAATTGCCCTTCTTCTCACTTATTCAATTCTATGCAAACAGTACAATAATTGCCATGTGAATTTCTCATTTGAGATAATAAACAAATTTTAATGTGGCCTAAAAGCTAATAAAGCACTTATTCCAGAAAATTTCAGTGCAACTCTAATGTAATTATATAAATTCCAAAATATATTTAAAGTAATTTGGATGCTAATAAACTTGACAAATGGGACTATAAATATCCAGAAGTGACTATGGAAGAACTAATAAATTTTATATAGCATAAAATCTCAAAAATATAAAAAACACCTTCTCAGACTGCCTTATGTTAATATAGAAATACTCAAATGGCAAAGGGCTATTTTTGTTTAGCTCTAATACACACTGAAGGAAAGAAAATTAAAGACACTAAAGCCGTGGAGTTTATAGACACCCGAATATGACATAACTTTCCTTGTTCTGGAAATGGAATTGTGAAAAGAGATAAAATATAAAATTTAAATAAGTGACCCATGCAATATAACATTGAAACAAAAGTGTAAATCCCCAAAACACACAGAAGTAATAAAAAGTGATTAGAATGATATAGACAAATATGGAAATTTGTTGTGTGAACTTAATTATGCATGGAATGTTTTTTTATTCCTTGAATTTTATGAAAAAGGGTTACATAAAAATGTTATATATAGTTCAGCATCTTGGTAGTCAACCGTTTTAAAAGTCATCAATGTATTTTAACTCAAAAATTTTGACCTGGTACAGAGGTACGTACTAGAACTTCTCAGTTGACTCATAGCTTGCTATCTTTTCCAGCTAGTACAATCTGTTGGGTACTTGTGATTTTGGTTTTTGTTGTGTCTCCCAGAACCAATTAACAATGAATATCAAAGGATCACTGTAGCTTCATACCAAAAAGAAAAGCTATGCCTTCTCTGAAGCACTGTAACTTTCAGGAAAGAAGTGATATCGTTGAGTGGTCTCACAGGGTAGGGATCTCACCGCATCAATCCCCAGTGCATGCTGTAGCATATGACACATACTAGGTGCATGATATATGCTTACTGAATGAATCAAAGAAGATATTTAAAAAAACGAACTGTAGAAATTCTCTTAGAGATAGAAACCTGACATATATATATATATATATATATATATATATATATATATATATATATTAAGAATGCCTTTTTGAGCCTGCTTTTAAGAAATAGAACTCAAGCTAAGATATCAGTTATGAATATAAGTTGATAAACTGATCCATTACTTAAGTGAATCTTTAAACTTTTCTGAAATATTTATCTTTCTTTCAAATATAAGTATACAAAAAAATGTGTATCCCCTTTTACCAATAACTATGTGCCTTCTTTAAAAAAAAATCATGTAATGCTTCACTAAGATTTCATTTTTTTCAAAATGTATAGTGTCATGGTTAGAGTCATAAGGTTACCTGTAACATTCGAGGCAACAATCTTTCTTTCTTTAGACTTTGTAAGAGGAAGCAAGAACTTTACCATAGGGAATAAAATAGAAAGAAACATCCTGAAACAGCTAGTTCTTCGGAAAATGCTTCAGATACCATGGAGTGATTTACAGAGTAACTGTACTAATCCCATAAACTGATTTGAGATTATCTCTTGGAAGGTGAACAGGGCAAATTTATATCCTAGTTGAAAGCATCAAGCTTGGAATCAATTTGAGCATAGTCTGTTCTTGCATTCAAAAGGAAGAATTCTTAGTAAGAAAGCTAATAGCACTACCTTGAGTCAGCATCTCCTCCACTTGCTCCTGTCTTCTCCTAGAAACTGCGCTCCACAGGCACATGGAGAGCTCAGGAGTTGAAGGTGTGCTGTGACAGGGATCTAAATGCTGGAGACATATCTGCTGGTGTAAAGTATGTGCTTCTTGTGAGGCTCATTTTTTCTTCATTGTTATGCACTATTAATCAAATTTTTTAAATTCAAATCTTCCACACTTTTTGAAGTCTTGCGAAGTCATGAGCCTATATATTTTATGTATGAGAAACAGCAAAGAGGAGAAGCAATCTCTGCAGTAGTGTGATCTACATGTTGCATACTTTTATATCCACATATTCAAATACACCAATTTGTACCTTTGGTTCTTCTATTTGCTTGAGTCTGTCAATTCTTTGGTTTTTAAGAATATATGAAGGAAAAGAAAAAACATTTTTGAAATATCAAATTTAATGTGTCACCTGATGTCTCGGTAACATAGCAAACCTTCACAGAATTATAGATGCATTATGTCTTAGATCAAGAACAAGGAAATATAATTTGTTGTCTATGCTAATTGAACAATTTCACTGAATATTCTTTTCTCCTTATCATTAAACTAAACTCATGTTAGTATAGAATCCAGCAGAAAGTTGATCCCAGGCACACAGAGCCAGGAGCAAGGAAATAACTTTTAAAATTGGATCTGACTTCATCGTCCTCTACTCAACAATAAGGACATTTGCGGTAAGTAAAGCCACATCCTAAGGCTAGTTACACCAAGAGCATCTATAGTCAACCCCACCTCTTCCCAGCTTCCACCACTGACCTTTGGGCCCTTCTAGCACATATCCATGAAGAGGGCCTGCATGAGACTTTGTTGTGGGCTCTAGGCCTCCACTTGGGCTTGCAGGAGGCCTTGTTATGAGCTGGATTCTCAGCCGGATTCTTTAGTATTTAGTGTGTGCCTAGACAGTACACTGTAGTATGTGATTCTTGGGTGATTAATTATAAAATACTATTACAAAATGTGTCCTATGCTATATTAATCACCTCGCAATTTGTGATTGCAGTTTGTTTACAACTGTGTTGAGCTCTGAGAATGTCATTTAAAATCTTCCTTTCTAACACTGTTTACATCTTCACAAATGCACTTTTATCAGCAAATTGGCAACATTATCTAATAGCTAGCAAGGTTAACCACTGGATCTAATCTCTAAAGATTGATGGGGGGAGTTCTATTTTTTAGTTCTTTCACCAATAAATAACTTCTTAAGTTGCTAGCTTATTTCATATTTCTTTTGCTAAAGATTGTGTTAATGGTATCTTTCATAGGTCCCAGATTCAAATCCAATTCAAGTCACTATTAATGATATTGTATTTCTAGCAGACTGAAAGAATGAGCTCAGAATCAGCCCAATCAGGACAATACAGAAATATGTGGAGCTCAAAGTCTACTCATGGTATCAGTGTTGATTTGACTTTAAGGTACATGTGCATGAAAATGGTTTTCCTACAGTCCAATCAGGATACCAGGATAATGGGCACCAAGTAAATATATGTTCCAGCAATGCTTTCAGCTTTGTCCTTGCTACTGATAGCTATAATTTACAGACTTGTTTCACTTGGAGTATCATATATGTTTTAAGGTATTTTAAGTATCTGTCCTGCACATATCACAGCAAAGATGTCTTATCTAGAATGATTTTTAGTTGACCTTCATTCAAGTCTTGGGCATAGAATGAACAGAAATACATATATATATATATATATATATATACATATATATATATATATATATATAACTTTATCTTTATAATTCTACTATTCTTCCCAAATGTTCTCGTATTGACTTTCTTACAGTCGAGACAGTCAGTGAATTTTCATTTATCTTTCACACATAATGCCTTCTTATAAGCATATATGGATAGTAAAATTAAGATATGTGTAGTATCTATCCACACACTAAATACTAACAGTTGTTAATGGCTTTAAGATATCATAGGTTAAAATTGTACGTGTATACAAGTACACCAGTGAGAGAATAGTACCTTAAAATTTCTAGTACCTTAAAGGTGGTACCTAGCACTGTGATGATTCTAAAAATAAACAGCTCTGGACAAAGGAATAGGGAATGTGATGTTTGGGTTAGTTCTTGAATGATAGCAGTGTTTAACAATGTAATGAGCAGAAACAAGTATTAGGCCAATTAGCAAAAATAAAAACAGAAAAAATTGAATATGAAAAGGTCATATATGTTAAAGTACACTTGAAAACAATATAGGGAATTCTTATCTTAAAGAAATTAAGCATTAGAAAAGATAGATTAAATATAATACAGGAAACTATATGACTAAGTAGAAACTACTCAGTAGTCAATAGGAAATCACTAAAGTTTTCTGATAAATGTTACTATTTATTAAAAATATTAATTGTTTATTTTAATACTCTTTGTCAGAATTGACATAGGCCATGAATTTAAGAATACTATAATGTAATGGACAGGAAAAAATAGAATGTAGGATGATGTGATTTATCATAAATGTAGGTAGAAGTAGCATTCAGTAAAATTAATCTGGAAAAAGCCAAAGAATGATGGGGAGAGAAATAGCAGGCAGAGAGGGTATATCGATGAGGAGCTGTGTGGTGCCCCAGAGAGAGACCTGCACTTTGGAACTCTGTAACTTTAGCTTTAAATTTCAACATAATAACTTATGAGCTACGTATCTGTGAGCAACTTACTTGACTTTCCTTGGGTTGATTTTTTGACAACTAAACAATGAGTTAATATTTGGGTCTCCTAAGAAGTGATGAGCATTATCTCAGTTTGGGATTTTCTCAAGGTGATTAATATAGTATAGGACACATTTTGTAATAGTATTTTATAATTCATCACCCAAGAATCACATACTACAGTGTACTATCTAGGCACACACTAAATACTAAAGAATCCGGCTGAGAATCCAGCTCATAACAAGGCCTCCTGCAAGTCCAAGCGGAGGCCTAGAGCCCACAACAAAGTCTCATGCAGGCCCTCTTCATGGATATGTGCTAGAAGGGCCCAAAGGTCACTGGTGGAAGCTGGGATGTCTATACCAGTGAGATGAAGTATCTGTGCCAGCAGGCTGAGGGATCTGAACTGGTGCTAGCAATCAATGCTCAAGGTAAATACCAGAGCTCCCTGAAAAGTACCACAACCATCCTCAGCAACAGCGAGGTCTTGGGCTCCTCCAGTGATGAGGAAAGCCGAGTTCCCATCAGGAAAGCCAAAGTGACAAGCTTCATGAGGCTCAGCAGTATGCCATCTTCACCTCCAAAGCCAGAAAGTGATGATGCTCAGGATGAGGACCAGAGCTCCTCCAAAGATCCTCCAGCAGTCCAAGAGAAGTAGCAGCTGCTAAGAGTTTCTTCAAACAGCATCCCTAACAGCATTTCAGCAGCTTGTTAGCTTCTCCTGTTTTGTCTTTGTGCTGCTGGCAACAACCCTCAGGTAGCCACCCACTCCTAGCACCATGCTAGTTCAGTGCATGTTGACCACCAGTTAGCTATAAAGCATTAAATCTTAAAATTGCACAAAAGCACACAGCATCAGCTCATCCATCAGTAGCAATAATTATTACAACATCCGAGGAAAAAGTGAGGAAATTTGCAGTAGGGTCTTAGCAAAGAGAACATGAATAGGACAATGGAGGGGAGGTGCACTGTGACTACAACTTGGTGTGGATTACAAACTAAGCTAAGCCTGTTTCAAATACTGTATGTTTCTATGTTTTATCCAAATAAATTCTAATTCTGAGAGGACAGATTGAGGCAATTCAAATGATCTTTTGAATTTATGATTCTGTTTTTAAAAAACATTGTCCTACCACTTTTGGCTACTGACTAGATGTAGGGAAAATAAAAGGTAGAATTAAAGGACATTCAGGGAAGGAGGCCATTAATCTCAATAAGCTAATGATCTGCAGCTTAGAAACTACTCTTGAATGTAAGTTTCTATGAACATATGTCTAATAAAATCCACAGCCTGCATCAAACAAAGATATTTCTACTCCCAAGATTTAGCTTCATGACGTAGAGATTTTAAGTGAATCCAGGATAGTGGCTAGCAATAGAAAAGGAAAAGTCATAAAAGCATGTTTCAGTCTGGGACTCATCCTGCAGGCCAGACAGTTATATGGCTGGGAGTTGGTATACAGTCTCTTCAGACTAAGGCAAATTTAGGAGGTATCTATGGAAGAATGAGGAATGGCACAGATATGGACAGGGAGAATCAAAAGGAAAAGTGAAAGGGGAAAACAAGAGAGCTGGGGAGATAGCTCAGGGGCACAAGCGCCTGCCTGGCAAGTGCAAGGTCCTGAGTTTGATCCCTGGTTCCACACACACACACACACACACACACACACACACACACAAAGAATAAGAAAAAGAAGAAAGAAAGAAAGAAAGAAAGAAAGAAAGAAAGAAAGAAAGAAAGAAAGAAAGAAGGGAAGGAAGAGAAGAAAGAGAAAAGAAAGAAATAGACCTTAGAGTTTAAGATAACTGCTGTAGTGAGTAGGTAAAGAACAAGAGGCCAGTAATAGAAAGACAAATATACTTACTTTTTTATAGAATATAAAAGAGTTGAACTATAAAAGTAGGGAGTATAATGTTGGTTAGGACAGGCTGAGGGGACATTGCTCAAAGAGCACAAAATTTCAGTTAGATCTCAGATATAAGTTTGAGAGATCTACTGTATAACATAGTGACTGTAATTCATAACAATGTTATATTTTGAAAATCTTTAAGAACGCAATTTTTAAGTGTTCTCACCACAAAATATACTTCAAAACATCATGATGCACATGTAAATATACACAAATTTTATTGATTAACTATAGATTAAAATCAATCAATGGCCAGTGAAGGAGATAAAGTAAAAGAAAGCTGAGAAGAGAGGAGATTGCCAGAAAGCTAAGTTAAAGGAGATGACAATGTCAAAAAGAGAGCATTCAACAGTGGAAAACATTACCAGGAAGTCAAGGCTGAAGACCTCAGATGAGACTACCAAAACACAATTCCCAGAGAGCATATTGGGGTGAGGTTGCCATTGAATAGTGAACATTGATTGATGTGCTCATTCTAAAAACAACATTTTCTCTGAAGGAAACGATTTTAATTAAAGACCTCATGCCAGTAAAACTCTACTTAGAAGACTTACTCCAGTAGTGCAAGAACCCCAATGTGGGGCAAAGTGGGACTATCAGGTGCAGCGCTAGGCTTCACTCCTGCAGTCTCCGTCTCCTAATGCGGAAGGCCCCCAGTAGCCACAGAGGCCGACTCAAAAACCAGTTCCCTCTGTGTGCCTCTGTTCCATACTTTGCCTGATTTGTGATGAAGACTAAGCAGAGAGGGAAAATGTCAAATAAAACATTCACTGTTTCCTAAAATACCTTTACATTATTGGAGAATAATCATACTTCTTTGAAACTAGCTAAACACTGACCTTCCTGTGCTCAATACTGCCTGTAAGAGTCCCAGAACAGGTTGTTCTGACATTCTTTTAACATCCTCTCATCATCACAGCCAAAACTAATCACAAGAATATTACCCGTTGACAGGTGCATTTATTCTGTCAATTAAATCAGATGGTTAAATCGAAATGTGCCCCAAATCTCTCTTGTTTGCATTATCCATATTGGCGTTTCTTGGCTGTGATTCATTGCTGGCTGGAAGTCGTCCAGCCCCCACAGAGTCACTTTGCAATATTGTGCCAGCAAGTTTCCATGCTCTGCAGCAGCCACTCCAGCAAGGCCAGAACAGCACTCCAGGACTGACCTGGAATGTTATATTGCTTCACTAAGATTTATTAAAAAATGGAAGGAGGGAGACTTAGATCAGTGTTTTTGGAATGGGAGAGTATATATCACCTCATGGCTAAGCACAGGCGACTCGTGGGCAAAGAAGTAAAGATGTTGAAGACAGGCAGTGAGAAAGGTATAAAGGAAGAAAAGAGCAGTCACACGCCTCCAGCTTTCAGCCCTTTCATAAGCTCTCCTTCATCAGTGCAACCAAAGAAAAGCAATCTCCTAAAAATGAGCTGCCATTTTAAAGCCATTTCTTCAACACAGTATGCAAATATACCCGTAACGTGCAATAAAACTCAGTTTCCATTAAACCACATCCTCAGTTCAGCTACCAGGAAAATCCCCAAGCAGAGATGAGTTGACACAACATTTTGGCCACAATAGCTGTCCACAAAAGTCATCTAAAGGACATCTATGATTCTAATCCCAGATGTACAGGTGAAGTGCCAGCATATTCTGGCTCTCATTGAAAAATCCCTTCCTTTGTAGCTAGTGACACCACTTAAGCAGAGCTATAAAGATTCCTGGTTCTGCAAGGTATGTTTGGAAAGCAAATAGTTTCCACTGGCAGGTATGAATAGAAAGTGCAAAAAGAAATGGAAAAGTAATGAGTACAAAGAAAGCCTAGGCATGAACAGGAGTTGACATGTTATTCTCTAATGGTAGTCATTAGAGAATGCCATGTCCTCTAAAGCCATGTTGGAACATAACTGTAAACTTCATTCTGTGTATTATCTTCCTGAAAAGGGCAAATGGACTTTTTGAAATATTTCAAGGTTTCAAATATGTGCATGGAGAGAGATTATCTTTCAAATACTCAATATTGAATTATCTTATCTAAATATCAGGAAGTCCTCAGTATCTATAAACTATATTTAGGTTTATTTTTCAATGTGTATTAAAGCCCCAAGTAGCTAAGATGATTTTCCACAATACTTTGATAAAAACAGAATTACACTGACTAATAGTTTGGCCATCCTGTGCCACATAAGAGTTTAGATCTATGATTTATCTTTTAGGTCAGTTATAGTCAATTATATACATAATATTTATTTTAGCCAATTTATGACAAGCATTTTATCCACTTGCAGGAAGTTCCTTAAGCCTGTTTTAAACTCCTCTAAAAAATGTGTATACTGTATCCAAACTATTTGGTTTTCAGTTAACTAATATTTAAGGCATAGGCTACACATAATAAAAATACATATTAAGATTTTCAGGGAAAAAATATGGCTACTACATGCATACAGTAACAAGTTTGGAGGATTATCCAGGAGTGCTGCAATGATACCCCTGGGACAGCAAGACTGAGCTGCTCCTGCTGAGGAGGAGGAATGGGAAAAAGGTTCCATGAAGACCAGATGTAGAAAGGTTTAGTCTACACTGTATATTTCTCAAGAATGCGTCAAAGATCAAATAGGATCTGTTTCTTAGACCCCAAAGTCTAATACAGTAATACTGTGCCTCAGTTCACAAACACTTCTGTTTGCATACCATTTGGTTTGCAAACAAAATTTTGATTCCATTGGCAAAACACAGCCTTTCCCCCCATATCATGAAACAAATTAAGTTTGGAAACTTAATTTGTTTGGTGCGTGGTGAAGAAAGCAAATAAACAAAATGGGGTCTATAGACACAATGGAGTTTTACCTGGCAATCAAGAAGGATAAATTTGAGTCATTTGTAGGCAAATGTATGGAACCTGAGACTATAATGTTAAGTCAAAAATATCAAACACAGAAAGTTAAACATTGCGTGGTTTCTCCCCAATGAGAAATTCAAAATACAAATAAATGGCAAAATAAAAGAGAGATCATAGGAAAGAAGAAGGTGGGTCCAAAAAGAAATTGGAGAAAGGGAAGAGGAGAGGGTAGCAGTGAGAAAATGATAAAAATTAATCAAGATATGAGAAAAAATATACATCCATATTTTCCCCTAAACAAGTATATAGTGTATCACAAGTATATATTAATAAAAATCCAAAGATAAGAAATATGTGAGGTATAAAGTAAAATATAGCATAAGATTATGAATAGAATAAAGACAAGTCATGAGACCATGAGGAAACAAAATGCTTCATGAATGAAAATTACGTCATTATGCAGACAAAAATCCTCTCAAATAATAAAAGGCTTCTTCCTGAGCATGCGTGTAATCCCAGCACTTGAGAGGCTGAGGCAGGAGGATCGGTGTGAGTTCGAGACCAGCCTCAGCTATAAAATTGAGCTCAAGGCCAGCTTGAACTGCATAGCAAGACCCTGTCTCAAAAAGACATAAAATAAAGAAAGAAAGAAAAAGAAAGAAAGAAAGAAAGAAAGAAAGAAAGAAGGAAAGATAAAAGGCTTCTTCCTAATGCAGATACTTTTACCAATGTAGGTTTCCTTTATAGATACAAATTTTATTTTTAAAAGGTCAGCATTTCAAAGCTACTACTGCATTTACAGTTTCTCAAAATAATCTGCTCAAAATATACTTAAGAGCTATATTTTGGTGTAGTGTATTCTGGTCTCCTACAGTCATACTCTATTTTGGGATGATATGTCATAAGCCCAACAGCACCATATCAAAAGGTACAAGTTAGGGTAAGCACTTTGTGTTTCAAATAATGTAGGTACTATTTTACATATGTATCTTTATTAAGTCTTACAGATTATAGATAGAACACTGGGACTCAAAAAATGTTAATTACAAAGAATTACAGAGAATTTTAATTACAATTATAATTTACTATAAGCATGTAAGTAAAGTATCCAAAATTCAAGTGCTTCTGATCCCAAAGCTGTGATCTTTAACCATGCCTAATATATTTCAATGAAATAGAAAGCTTGATTTTACTATAAAGTGCTCAAAATTTTAAATCTTTTTTTTTTTTTTTTTTGCAGGACTGGGATTCGAACTCATGACCTTGCACTTGCCAGGCAGGCACTTATGCCATGGAGCTATCTCCCCAGCCCCTGCTCAAAATTTTATACACAGATGCTTTATATGAAAAACATGACTCCTGATAATTCAAGAATTAAAATTCTCTTTATTAGAGAAAGAAGGAATTAGAGAGAAAAAAGGTTAATGAACAAAGAAAGGAAGAGGGAGGTTGAGAAAAGAGATTAATGTCATAGAAAACTAAGACTCATTCTTGGCCACAGTTCTGGTTTTGATCATTTTGAACATGATGAATTTATTTAATTTCTTTCTTTTTGCCAGTAAAGCCTTGAAAAATTTTAGGACATGTCACATTCAAGTGGGGAAAATTAAATGGTTGGGCATGATTTCAAGTCAATTAAAAATTCAATAAGTAGCTGTAACAAGGTTTTGGTTACTAATTTTGAGTACTGTAGTGGTCTGAATATTTGTGCACACCCACCCCACAAATTCCTATGGTAAAGTCAGAATCTGAGGGAATGGAATTAAGAGGAAGTACCTCAGAGACTGTAAAAGGAATAGAATCGATGTCCTTATGAAAGAAGTTTCCCATTGGAGCTTGTTTGGCTTTTCAAATCTGTGAAGACATAACACAAAATGATCAGACATAAGTCAAAGTGCAAATGCTCTCTAGACACCAAATCTTGTAGAGACTTGATCTGAAACTTCTCAGGTTCCAAAAATGTTAGGGTAAACTTACGTTGTTTTGTAAACTACTCAGCTTATAGTACTTTGTTATAACAACCTGAAAGAACTTAGAAAGGAATTGTTAACTTATATGTTCTACTTTATCCTACAAAAGTTTAATCTTGTATGCATAACTATAGCAGGTCTAACTAACAGTATAGAAATAATATATGTGTTATTTAAGATAAAAAAAATTTCCAAACTATAGAAACCTTTTCAATGTCAACTAAAGCTATTTATTGAGGGTGTCAATTTATTTAGTTCTCAGATTCCTGAAGGCTCTGCCACAAACATACTCTGCTAACTGCAAGCTTTGCTCTAGCTCTAAAACAATTGTCAAGGGCATTTCACCATTGGCCTTTTCAGCATGCACTGATAGTGGGGAATATTTCTAAGTACTGAAGTTGGCCCCATTACTTTGTAGCATACACTTAGTTTGAAAAGAAAGTAAATTCCTTTTTCTGTGTCTCATATTTTTATGTCCTTCTCCATGTGGGGACACAACTAACCAATTATTTAAAGTACTAACAGGTAAAATTTATTTCATACTCATCCTAGTAGTGGTACTATTAACATATTTGGAGGGTCTCATTGGCAGAGAGTATCATCAAAAGCTCCACTAATCCTATGCATCTAAATTTTCTCTATTAAAAAACTAGAACTGGAAATCCTATTCAAGCCAGCTATCCTCATACTGGGAATTTTCCCAGAAGAACTGGAAACACCATACCATAGCGATATCTGTGCACCTATGTGTATATCAGCCCAATTTCTAATAGCCAAATCTTGGAAACAATCAAAATGCCCATCTTTTGAAGAATGGTTGAAAAAGATGTGACTTTTTATATGATGGAATATTATTCAGCTATAAAGAATGATAAACTGGAAGACTTCATATATAAATGGATATATATTGAACATATACTCATAAGTGAAATAAACCAGACCCACATGTAAAAATATCATACGGTCTCACTACTGTAAGAACTCTAAAGAAGAAATAAAAATGGAATGGCATAATACAGCTGAATGGAAATCAAAGACTTACGGATTAAACAACAAAGTGACTGGAAGCAGAAAAGAGAGAAAATATAGCAAGAGCAAAACCATGCACTTACATACACAGGATGAATCAGATACTGGTCCTCAGAACCTTCAGAATGTTTTTCACATTGATGATAGCAACGTGCAACACTAAAAATATGCTTGGAATGTCTGTCATTTTGAGATGTGTACTGAGTCTAATGGAAACTCAGTTACTGCTATACTCTCTCTCAAGTCAATGGTTGGCCAACAAAAAAACAAAAAGGGTATTAATTGAGAGTAAGAGACTAGACAAAATGCCATAGGCTTGACAGGCTACAATTTTGTACATCTTTGGACTTCTAAATGTCTGTGTAAAAATGTGCAACTGCTTTTATCACACTCTATAGAGATTTATTAGAATATCAATGGTTGATGGAAAATACCAGTTTCAAGCTAAGTCTAAGATGTAGATGTTTGATATTCAGAATGACAGTGATGTTAAGCTCAATTACCTATGTTGTAGAGTAATAGTAACACGAAGCTTCTTTGCTGGAGGGTGGAGGATGTAAGTTAACACACTAAAAGTTGGAGAAAAAGAAGGGCTATGAAGAGAGCCAACATTTTGGTCCTAGCCCTTCAAAGTCAGTGACGACTCAGGACAAAAGAGAATCTGTGCTGTAACATCCTATATCTCAGTGGTGTTCCAAATTTTCTGGTCAAAAAGATTATGGGACCTCAAAGGAAAGGGATAAATGAACTATAGTGTCTAAGGAGAGTCATCTAGAGAAAAAACATTCTGTCAAGCTTTCATAGAAAGCAAACTGGTCAAGCAATGGCCATGACTCTCCCAATGGCTGACACTGACAACAGTTCTACAAAGCACTGTACATGGTTCCAACTTTAATACTGAGGGGATTTGACCTTGGAAGATACAAAAGATAAATATTTTGTTATACAGGTCTTGCTTTAACTTGCCCTTGATCATCCAGTGGAAAAGCTCAATTATGATACATAAAATGCAGAGCTAGATTAGTATTATGAGCTGTAAGAGGCTTAAATCAACAGCCTCCAACATTGCCAGTTTCACTGGTAACCCAATGCAATTAAGGAACATTGGACTATGTAAACAACTACTTCCTCTCAGTTGAAAGAGAAGGAATTTTTTCTTTTCTTACCAATATTGATCAGAAAATGTATCATGTCTACACCCTGTGCTCTGTATAACTACTATGTGGACAATAATATGCAATGTGTCAATTATTGCAAATGTACTACGAACATGTTTTGAAACTATCATATTGCTATTTCTTATTAAAAGTAATAAAAAATAAAATATAAATTTTTTCTATATCTCAGAGCTTAATTTAATTCATACCTCTTCCCTTAATTTCTTTATAGAGAATTTCTGTACTGATCTAAGTTAACGACCTTCTATAACCTCTACTTTTTTTCTAAGCGTTCAGGGCCATATCATATATTTTGATATTCAACTGAGTAAACCTAATTTCTGGAATTGTACTTTCAACTCTTCAAAGTACAAATCTCTCCATTGAGATTAAAACTCTAAAAACCAAACTTTGTTTTGTACTTTTTAATATTCAAATTCAGAAGAAAAAGTATACTCAAATTCTCTAAAAATCTACGAATTATATTTATAGCATACTATGAACATAGTAGTGATCCAAAAGTAGTTGATGGATTTAAAAATAATTTTCTCACTTTGATACTTTACTTTTCAAGATTTAGCTTCTTAAAAGAAATCCATTCTATCTTCCAATTATTGGCCAATAGAGAAGAATAATTCACAGAAACCAAGAACTTCTCTACTTCTCATTTAAATGACTAATATCAGGGCCAACCTGATAGCTCAGTGGACTAAAGTGCCTGTTTAGGCAAAGTACAATAGCCAGGGTTCAATCCCTTGCGTGCCATGCTGGCCCTACCCACAGGGCACACTGAGATAGTGATTGAGTCTGGGTGCGGTGGCACACACATGTAATCCTAGCACTTGGGAGGCTGAAAACAGGAGAATCACTATGAGTCCAATCTATGTAGTGAGATCTGGTACACCTATCATAAACACAGAAAAAAAAAAGAGTAATTTCATTGAGTAGATAGTCACACTATCAGAATGTCTGACATTATTCAAAGCCTCATTCTGGATTAGAAATGGCACTGTTGATTGGTGTACAATTGGTCAATGTGGCAAAAACTAACACCCAGATCATGCTTCCATCACAGTAAACATTTACAGTGGTGACAATGAAGCCTGTAACATTTTGCCTAATACTGATTGAAAAATGTTGGCTTTCAACATTAGAAATGAATGAATAAGGAATAATACAGAATCTAGATCATGTGTTAAAATAGCAGTACTTTGTACATTTCAAATTCTAGGCTCCAAGAAAGTAAATTGCCAGAAGAAATTGGATATAAGACCACAGTTGTCATTTGAAGTTTTCATTGTCCATAATTCAAGTGGAGATAGAAGAATTGTGGCAAGGCTACCTTGAAGACTGCCTCATTAAAGTGACCTTAATGAGTATTAAATCATATAAAGTATTTTAAATTAAAAATATATTTAAGAAGAGAATCTCTAAATTTACTACATGCCTTCAGATTAAGCCGTCATTAAAAAAAAAAAAAAAAAAACTACAGGAATGAGAGATATGGACTTCTCTGACCTGGTTTATTGAGATATGGACTTCTCTGATCTGCTTTATTGAGGACTAGTTTTGAATGTAACTGACAATGGATAATAAAAGCTGGTTTCAGTGGGCACATACAAAAGCCTTACTGGTGATTTTTATGCATGTATGGAGGTTAATAAGTGCCTTAAGAATTTAATAGCCTGGTCTAAAAATATACAACACTCAATATTAAATATTAAATTTCCATACACAAATTAGGCCCATATTTGAATTAGTTCAATTCAAACCCACCCAAGTCAGGTAAGATTCTTCTTTCCATAGTCAAATACGTGTTGAATTCAAATAAGCACTGAATCAATAAAATGTACAAAAGAGAATAGTCCTTGGAATGTAGCCAGCTTTTTCATACTCCATCCCACATGAGTTTCCCACCTTTGGGTTGAGCTTTGGCATTATTAATTAGTGAGTACACTTGGAAGTAAAAGGGTATTAACCATCTGACTCCCGTTTGTCAGATTTCTGATTTGGAAAAAAAAAAATTTAAATGAATGTGGATAAATTTTGACTACCTGCGTTCTCCAGAGGCTTGGCATATGACTAAGCAAATATACTAGCCCAATGGCTCCACCTTTCCAAATGAATGGGCTTTAATCCAGAAAACACAAGTTTTATAAGGTTGCCTGGACTGCCAGCTGCCTCAATTTTAGCACAACGATTTAATGTATTTTAAATAAATGTAACATAAGGAAAAAATGCTTTGTACAAATTGGTCATCTGTTGTTTTTCTGGCTGGCACCGTGATTTATGTAATATATCAGTAGAGTGACATCTCTCTATCTGTCTCTTGGATAACAAAGTACATATGGAAGTTTCTTTATAGTGCTTTAACCCCGTGATTACTAAAAATGTCCTGCTGACTATTTCCTATAAAGCATCTGAATAATTTAAAGATGCTGTCAAATATTAGTATTTCATTCTTAGCCTGGTCCTCTGTTTTTATGCAAGGTGCCATCATGTCCCCACACTAAGGTTGATAGCATTATTTTCTTCATTGTATACAAAGGGCAGCACTCAAGAATTGGGTGACATGCATATACAATTGATCAATCAATTGAAATGTCATAATATCCCTAATTAGTCTTTATTAATTTACTGATAATTATAAAGGCCATGTGTACATACTAATTTTCTATTCCTTCTTTCCCCTTCATATAAAACATAGAACTAACATTATCTCTAGTTTAGTGAAATACAATGCAGTTCAGGCATTTATAGTGGAGTACCCACCAATACCAATGTGATAACAGCATAAGGCACTAGAGCATGAAATAAATAAATCGGTTTTCACCTATTTGGATCACAAATACACATTGTGAAAATCTTGCAAAAACTTGGACTTTTCTCCCCAGGGCAATGTATCATTCTCTTACATAAAATTTTGCATGAAATTTCAAGAGGTTTACAGTCAGAAGAACATAACAATGTGATTTTGTGTGTCTTTCAAAGAGAAAGCATTGTTTTAGCTCTCTAATTAATCCCCCAGGAATAACATGGTGGATTTGTGTTGTAGCATGCTTGTAACATTTGTTTCTGGACTACTTAGCTCTTTTGGAGCTAATGAGAAAGGAGGTCATGGGTTCAATTCATTTAGGGGTCAGTTGGTTGTCATACAAAGAAAAGGCCTTTGCCATACTATGGGCCACCATCTTGTAAATATATGCATTTTTTGTACCAATTTCAAAAATGGATGGCTAAGACAAACCATCATTTCTTCTAAAGATAAAACATGCAAGCACCTTTTATTGATTTGGGGATAACAGTAATTATATTATTATCAGAAGCAGAAATGTAGTATAAGAAGGTTAAGAGACCAGAACCAAAGTCTGTCTTGAGCTCGCTGGCTGTGTGACTTTATGAAAGTTACTTAGCTTCTCTGAGTCTTCTCTCATTAAATAAGAGCCAAGACTAGATGACAATAAATATATTCAAAAGTTCTTATATTAAGGAGTCACTTATATGGAGGAATGAAAACTATACTATATATAATATAAGGAACCTCTGAGAATATTCAAATAATAATATAAAATTCACAGTGAAGCATTCTTATTTTTCTCATTGATTATGAAAAAAATAATTTACAACAAATGCTACATACTCATTTTCTTCTATGATTGAGCTACATGATACGTAAACAGCTATATATTTGGTGTTGAAGTCTAGACCTTTTGTTTCTAACAGGGAAAAATGACACATACCATGAAATTAACAGAAAATAGTATGATTTTTAAATATTTAAAACTTCTTTTATTCAGAAGAACTAGAAGACCTTAAAATAGTTTCTTCTATAAGCTATGAAAAATCAGATGGTCTATCTCATAGGCTGATGAAGTAAAACACAGATTAAAGCACATAGTTACCTAGCTTTCACTGCTCGTATTAAACATTGATTTGGAAACAACCCTGTATTTTATTTTTTGTGTGCAACATATTTATTACACACATATATACACAATACACACAGAGAGATCATGAGTAGACCCTGTTAAATCATATTTTATGGTTTTTTGTAACATCAAAAATTGCCTTTATATTCATGCTTTATAGGCTGCTAATTTGGCTACAGAGCTGATGCCCATTTAAGGAAATGTGGTGTGGGACGACTATGCAGCAGTATTAAGTAAGGAGGCCATATGTTTCTTGGCCCTACCATACTGTCTGTGGATGCCCCTCCTCTTGTGGATTAGCTTTTTCTGCAGATAGGTTTGCAGTGAATAGAATGCCTATTTTACAGGTGTTTGCTGGAGATCGTGCAAAATAAAGGTTTCTAAGGGGAACGAAGCTGTGTAAAACATCCAGAAATAGTATCTTGCTTTCAACTTAAGATGCAATCCACAGAGGTCTGCTTCAGACCCTTAATTTATAGTATTATCTTTATATATCATGATAAGTAACTGCCTGCCCCTAGACAGCTTACACAGTGACCAGAATATTCAGAGCTGTCTGGTTTTGATCATTTTATAGTTTGTCTAGAAAAGCTTTAGAATTAAACTTACAGCATGGCTAGACTCTGACAAAAACTAAAAATAAATTTCACCACATAGGCCATTTTACATTAAATTCCAAGAAAGGGTACACTTTCTGGCCAAAAGATTAAAAAGTAATGAATCATTAAATACATCCATAATACAAAAGAACTTTTTTTTTTCAAGCTGTCCTTATGTTCTCTTGTGCTGGGCTTTAGTATCTTTTACTGAACAAACTGGTAGAAACAAAATAATAAAGTGAAGAGGGCCCTTAACTAAGTGGAAGGTTAAACACGGGCCCTGACAACTCCCATCATCTAAAATTATATTATCATGGTTTCCTTGAACTCTAGAGAATTATCTTCCACAGACTCGTTTACTTCCCAAATTAAAGTGTAGGTACAGAGGGCCTCAAAGAGGAAATCAAACAAGAGAGGGAGTATGAAAACAGTACAAGTGGAGAAGCATGAAGTTTATATTTTTATGCTAATAGGCTGGTAAGAAAAGGGCTCCATTTGGGGAGCAATAAAGAAAGGGTGAGAAAAGGCTATAAGCAGATCTCAGTAAAAAACAGAGGCTTTCTATGCAGATGGGGGATTTAAAAGAAGTAAAATGATAACCACGTAGTCAAGAGACTAGAAAAGAGACCTTGATGTTTGATAGTTGTAATAACCTGCAGAGTGCTCTAATGGCTCGGGGATCAGGTGCAGAGCTACAGCAATAACGAGAGCTGAATAATTATCTCGGCCGTATCTGTATCGCCAAAGTCCCAGTGTATGAGCTATACAAGGAGGCTTCTGCTGCCTCTCCAAGATTTCCTGAAATGTTAAATCACTGATTTGGGAGCACTTCCAGC
Organism: Myocastor coypus; assembly: GCA_004027025.1. Lineage (NCBI taxonomy): Eukaryota > Metazoa > Chordata > Mammalia > Rodentia > Myocastoridae > Myocastor > Myocastor coypus. The sequence continues at coordinate 27,007 of PVJA010026568.1, forward strand.
ATTAGTACTGCCCAGTTAGAAAGAAATAAAGCCCAGAATTCTCCTGTGGCAGTTCTAATGTCTTTGTTAATTATGAATTATGGGTAAACATGCAGACACACAGAGGTCACGGCTGTCAGCAACAATAGTTTTCAAGAAGGATTTTTACGAGGGTCTTTTTCACTCCCCCACAATGTCCATTTTATATACATAAACAGAGCCAGGCATACAGGAACAAAAAAAAAAAAAAAAAAAAAACCGGTGTTTGCTTTTTACAGGAGTTGTATTTTTTTCTTTTTTTCATTTTTCTCCCTCCCTCTCCCTTGTGTAGCAGCATGTTGTTGCAGCCAAAGCAAAGCGATACATAGCTAGAGTTCTCCACTGTGACAGACAACAGCTGTACCATTCCAAGGACTAGGCAGAGTCACTGGGACTGAGCCTAGGTTAATGATCACTGACTGAAAGCCACCTCTTTCTGGTTAATAGAGGAAGCAGCCAGTTGGATAACTCATCAGCAATGGTCACCTTTCACATACAGTGGAGAAACAAAACCTGTATACAGCATGCTTGATTAACCTCACTTAAATGGCAGTGTTGATCTCAAATCTATCCCAAGAGTGTCTACAAACTGGATTAAAATTATATTATGTGTAGATCCAGCCCAACAAAAGCAACTGGCACAAAATCATTTTAATTAGGTGGCAAGGGCTGTAACTCATTCACCTTTGGCATTTATTCGTTTGTCCCATCAAAGAACTTCTGGGACTTTTGAGAAGACAGTGTGAAAGCAAGGGGATGTCCAGTCAGCAGATTCACTCCGTGCTTCCGCTTCACATCTAAGTGCTGACCTTTTGACCCAGGTAAGAGTGTACTCCAAGTGGATGCACATTTCATGAAAAAGTCACAAAATCTGTGGAAATCTTTGTGCACAATTTTTTAGAAGACAATATTTCTAGAAAAAAATATCTTGCAAATGTAGCTAACCTAACCTTCAAATCATCAAATAATGATCCAGAATGTAATTTAGTACTCACTTTGGAAGCTATTTGTTCTGTGCATAACAAACTTTGGAACGATATTAATCTAGGAACATAAGCCTAAAATCCAGTACCAACCCTTTCCATTTCTTTTTCTGCCTTCTCTTCTCTTACAGGCTTGAACTGAAATTTGCTGGTCGTAGGGCCTACGGGTCCTTTCCTGGTTGTTGCTCCATAAAGATGTTACAGCATAATTTCTCACTGACTTTTGTTGAGAAACATTTTTACTTGAATTGATATTCATTCATTCATTCATTCATTCATTCATTCATTCATTCATTTGCAGTACTGGAGATTTATTTGGGGGCCCTCTTCCTGAACTATATTCACAGCCCTTTTTTATTTTGAGACTGAGTCTCACTAAGTTATCCAAACTGGACTCAAATTGAAGATTCTCCTGCCTCTACCTCCCAGAGTGCTGAGATTCCAGGCACTTGCATCAAGTCCAGCTTGAACTGACTGCTTCAAATGAAATCCTAACAGGGTTAATCATATCCCCAATTACATACCAAAAAAAAAAGTCACTGTGAAAAAGCTTTATAGGAATGCAATTTTATAGAAACACAGAAATGAGATGAAATCAAAGGTCCAGAGAATACATAATTGTGGCAGGACAAATATTATTCTGCCTAACCCAACCATTTCCAGAAACTCTATGTTCCTGTACACTCACACACAAGCCCTTCCACTTACGTAACATCATCTTAATTTCAAATCTGTTTCTTAGTAGAAATGGCAAATACGAGTTGGCTGATCATTCTCAATCAGTTAGGAAGGGACTATAGGACTCATAGATACAAGTCCAGGCATAAGCTGTCCCTCCACCTCCAACATCCCATGGTCTCAGTGATCCAGGTATTTCTCTCTGCTCTGGAAAAAGAAGATACAAAAGACAAAATACTTTCCTTCACAAAAACTCATAAGTAATTTAGGAAACCAATGCGTACTCAGTATTGGCCATTAAAAAAAAATTGAGCTCCCAATTGTTTCCTGAATTTGAGACTCTGTCAATCAGTTCTTCTATTCTGGGAGCTCTGAGAAAACCATTCTTTTAGGCCTACACATATTCCCTACCCCAATAAGTACATAGTTGTATAGTCAACACTTTACTGGTCATCACCACATAAATAACAAAGTAAATGAACCAAAGTAGAAAAAGGAAATACAACACCAGAAATGCTAAAAATATGTACAGTAATTTTCTGATGTACCTTAATGTGTTGGGAAAGTTTCGTGAGTATACCAGGTTGTTCTAAATAACCTAAATAATAATAGACAAAAACATAGAAATAAAGAAAACAGTTATGGTGCACACCTGTAATCCCAGCACTCAGGAGGCTGAGGCAGGATGATCGGTGCAAGTTCGAGACCAGCCTGGGCTACAAAAGTGAGCTCAAGGCCAGCCTGAACTGCATAGTGAGACCCTGTCTCAAAAAAAAAAAAAAA
>PVJA010026569.1:0-29513 GCA_004027025.1 Myocastor coypus
AAAAAAAAAAAAAAAAAAAAAAAAAAAAAAAAAGAGGCCCAGGGAACACCACAGGCTGTGACACGTCTCTGGTGACACGTCTCTGTTCCTCCTCACAGGAGCCTGCGAAGCTGGAATGGTGAGAGAGGAGATTTGCATCTTCACAATGTGCATTTCTGAAGGAGCAGCAGCAATTCAAAGGGCTTTTAGCAAAGAAAGAGGCTTTGCAATTATTTCCTCAGTTTAGCAAGGAATCACAAGGTGAAATCATCCTGGAACCAGGAGTGTTGCCCTGGCTGGGGACTTAGCTACTGTTTGTGAACACAGAAAGGCAGGAACACAGGATTATTTGGTCTGAAAGAGGTGATCAAAATGCAAACACTATGCTTTGTTTTCTATTAATAAATAGCAAAGAACTTAGGGAAACAAACAAGGGATTAAATATGATTATATATTTTAATTAAGTGTTAATTTATGACAGTGTTAATGGAGATTATATTACAATATCTGGGGGAAATTTAGCGGTGATGACAGATTAAAATTTAAGGCTATATAAAACTTACAAAAGAAGGATGCTTCAAAATGCTGGTGAAAATATTTTAATGGCAGCTGGTAGGCCCCTGATACGACGAGTTGATGGACTCGTCACAGCACGCTCACGGCCACTGGTGAAGAGTCCAGTTCCGCAAAACCCCTGTGCTGGTAGGAGGCTCCAGAATTTGGCAGAGGGTGAGCTCAGGACTGATCTGAGGAGAGGCTGCCCATTGTCACCTCTGGGGAGCTGAGGTCCCTGGAGCAAGCATGGGCTTCAGGTGCTGCCCCAGTCAGCTTGCAGCCCCACTTGGCTGGGTCTCCCTTCCAAGCCCTGACGGCCTCAGGCCAGGCTTGCAGTGGACAATGGACCTGTGCTGCCCATCACTGCCCACTGGGCCCCAGCCTCCTCCCATTGTCTCCTGGTGCTCTGGGATGGGAACCCTGACTTCTGGGACTCCACCATCCTGCAGAGTGCAGTGCTGGCCACAGGGAATGGGCAGAGGAAGCAGAGACAGGACAGGGGCCTCTGGGCTGAGCCAGGGGCTGGGATCTGAGGTCTATCACAGGTGAGAACTAACCTGATTGTGAGAATCCCAAAGCAGTTACACGGCGTTGTCATCTTCATCTTGCAGCCTTTTTACCGGTTGTTTGTTTCCACATTTGCTTGATTCTCCGGAGTTAAATGTTTTCCAAGGCACAGATGCAAAAGGGAAAATGTGCCTATATGCAGAGCCCGTGTTCTGTGGTGGGAGACCTGGCCCCGGCCACCGACAAGTGCAGCAGCGTCGATCAGGATGCTTGGGATTTTCAGACCTTGCATTCCTTTTTGCTTTTGGCTGTGTCTGTGCCATGTCCACAGGCCGAGCACAAGGGTGATCCTACCTCAGCTGGCACATCGCTCAGGGGGAGATGGCAACCTAGGGGGTGTGGGGGACACAGACAGAGCCTCCCTGGGCAGTCCCGGGCCTCTCCACTGCAGCAGAGCTCCAGGCCTGACGGTGAGTGCTCGGCTGCTGCCAGGTGCCCAGCTCGGCCGCTCCATCTTCGATTGGCTCCTGCCCTGCTGCCAGTCCAGACCCACTGCAGAGGTGGGCGGGGCAGGTGCTGCAGAGATGAAGTGGGAGATGGGAAGCAGCTCAAGGCTTCTGGCTGCTCGAAGCTAGTTCAAACTGCGCTTGGAGGGGCGCCTGCCAGCCTGCTCTCCCAAGCCACCTGGAAAGGAAACAGCTGCTCTGGTCTAGGAAAGTAAAAGCAGTGCATTTATGAGGTCCTAAACTGCTGCACACGCCAGCCAGCCGAGACTTGCACGTCTGTATCCCTGTTTCCCGGAAGGGCACAAGGTAACAGCAGCTCCGGCTGACTACTATTTTGCAACAGGTGTGGCCTTGACCATCTGAATAAAAAGTGCATTTTGAGAGCCTTGGGTAGCAGCAGCAGCAGCAGCAGCACTTGGGTGAATTTGGGGTGATCAAGTTTGAAGTGGTCTTGTGGTCTGATGCCACGGCTGCTCCTCCAGATTCATTCTTGTGGACCCCACTGTCGCCGGGCGCCCCACAGCAGCGCTACTAAGCTTGCCTGCCAGATGGCCTGCCAGCGTCCCGTCTTAAGTAAATGTTGGCAGTGCCCAGCAGCCTCCTGGGGACTGGCACCATGCTGGTCACACCGTGGCCCCTTCATGTCCCCACACCGGCATCCTGCGCTCTTCCCACAGCCCCTCTGGCCTCCAGTCTGTTTTCTGTTTCCTACCACGGCTCCTTTATTTTGCTCTTCAACTTAGTCTGTGGGTCTCTCACGCAGAGAAGCCACGGAGTACCTGACCTTTGTTGTCTATTTGGCTTAGCTTCGCAGTCTCAGGATCGCAACCTCTGCCCTAAAACTGACTCAGATCTGTCCTTCGTGGCTGAGCAGCACCACTGTGGGCACATGTGGATCTATAATGCACACATATAGTAGGGGCTTTATCCGATCTTCTCAACCACGGGGAAATCCAAGGGGTGAGTCTTCCAAAAGCTAGATGCAGAACTTCTCACCCAGCGGTGGCCCCTCTGGGTGTCTTCCTCTTAGAGCCGAAGTCCCCACCCCACCTCGGCACACATAAGCCATGTCCACAGCAGCACAACAGCTGGGAGCTGAGTCCTTAGAGCTTCAGAGCCACCTCCCGATTCCAGCAAAGAGGAAGAGTAGAGCAAAGGCCGAGACCTCCTGTGTGTGGCGCCAGCCATGAGGGTACCTGGGCTCCCCTCCCCTCTCCTCCCCTTCCCTTCCCTTTCCTTCCCTTCCCTTCCCTTCCCTCCCCCCCTCCCCTCCCATCCCCTCCCCTGCCCCACGCACGCTAGACTACGTCCTGGCCACACTCACCCAGGGGTCTGAGGCCAGCAGACTGGCCTGGCTTCCCAGGAACACAGGCCATGGCAGCATGGTATGGATTCCAGCTCAGGGATGAAGCTCAGGGCAGTGCTGGCTGCCGGTGGCTCCTCCACTGCCACCACCTAGCGATCCTGGCAGGGCTTCGGTCCTGTATGCTCACCAGTGGTGCGTACATCAGGGCGGAAATTTATACCTGGCACTTTACTCAAGCAGTAAGTAGGTTTGTCCAGTCCAAAATAGGGCAAGCCTTTCTCTCCTTCTTTCATCTTCCTTCCCAAACTTCTTGCTTCCATTTCTCTGTGGCTCTGGGGCTGGCCTAGGGTCTTCCGCAGAGCGTCACTGCAGGCTCTTCGATTTCCAGACGGGGGCTTGCCAGGTTGGTCTGGGCTCTGGCTTTTGGCCTTCCTGCCTCAGCCGCCCAAGCTCTGCGCACCCTGCCCAGCGTGCTCCCTCTAGACTGGCCTATTCGAGAGCCTTCGGCCATATCGGAAGCAGCTACCCAGAAAGGCTTGGGGGCTTCCAGGGCACAGAGCTGCTAGCAGGCAGCTGCGGCTGTCTGCATGAACGCACTTCATGTGGAAGATAATTTGAAAGCGAAGAGGAGGCGATGCCGCGTCACGTGATTGCCTTTTAAACTGCGAATCTGGAATAAAATTAACACTCCAAGTACAATATCAAAAGAAAGCTGAATTTGTAAACAAATTCCTTTAAAGAAAATTGCCCCTTTCAAGTAACAGATTTTTAAAAAAGAAATATTTTGCCTATTATGGGTAGAAAGCTTTGTATGCTATAACTACAGAAGCATATTTATTTTTATAATAAAGTTGGAATAAAATAAGTTTCCCAAGATAACTATGTAGACTTATTATTTCATGGCTGCTGATGTGTTTGATGTGTTGCCTTTTTTTTTTTTTTTTTTTTTTTTTTTTTTTTTTTTTTTTTTTTTTTTTTTTTTTTTTTTTTTTTTTTTTTTTTTTTTTTTTTTTTTTTTTTTTTTTTTTTATTAAGGCTTTTAGAAATAAAAAGCATAATTGGTACACACTGCACTTTCTAAAAATCCTGAGGGAAAATAACTTTCCTTTACTATTGCTATTGTTAGCAAAAGCAACATTTTAGAGGCTCTCCAAAGGAGGCAGTATCCACTCCGCACTCCCCTGGATGAGGCCTGAAGGCGCAGCTGTTCTCCTGTGACCCGGAGCCAAAGGAGGAAGCCCAAACACAGCCTAGCACTTGCTCTGCTTGAGGACTTGCTATCTTATGCAGTGTTGGAAATCCAGGGCACCGCAGTGCCTTGTGGAGGCCCAGGGCTTGCTGGGGCGCAGCCGCCAGGCCCCAGGCAGAGGCATCCCACAGGTAGATGCTTTACTGTCCCTGGCCTCATCTGAACACACGATGTACCCTCCATCCACTAAGGAGTGAGGGTGGCGCAGCGGTTAGTGCAGAGCTTGGCCGGCCAGGGAGGAAGGGAGCAACAGACGATTCTGACCAGTCCCAGAGTCCACACAGAGGCGCAAGGGCTCCTCACTGGAGAGGAGCAAGGGGTGGGGCGGTGTCCCAGAAAGGGGTCACACACACAAACAACAGCGGCAGCAGGCTGGTGGTAAGGACAATGGCTGCTCAAGGGGGACGGGGATGGAAACACCTGGGGATGGAAAGACAGAGCAGCAGAGTGGGAGAAGCAAGTGGACGAGCAGCGAGGACCACCAGCTCCAACGCTGAGTCCCCTGCTGGTCACCTGAGATTAAAGGAAACCGAAATGACTCTGCTAGTCTGTTAATGGGTTACCCAGCTATAGAATCAAATTGTGTTCTTTAATCAACCAAGGTACTTAAATAGTAAGGTTTTTTTTTTTTTTTTTTTTTTTTTTTTTAGGGTACAAATAATGAAGAAGAACCAGCATTAGAAACAATATGAAATTTTATTAAATAGAGTAATAGGCATTCAACATTGGTTGCTGTATTGCATGATGTTAACTTAAAATTAGTTGTTTAAGCTACCAGATATAACTGAGCAAGATCGGTTTTAAGAAAAAACAGAAACAGAACAATAGAAACAGCTGTAAGCAATTAAAAAATACTACTAATAAGAATGCAAAGAAAAAAAATTAAGCATTAGCTGCTCCCTTCAAAAGACCAGCAGAATCAGAAGGCTAATGGTCTAAACTGTCCTGAGCATGTACCTAACTATATCTTTCCCCTTTTCTTTTCTCCTTTTCTTTGCCCCAATTTTTCCTGCCCATTGAACAACCTGTCTCCCTTTCACAGCCTCTCTTGGACCTTTCCGATTTTACAATGTTTGCACACGCGGATCTGATTTTTTTTCACTTACCAATATAGTTTCCAGTTGCATCCATCTATCTACAAAAGCCTTGAGTTTGCACTTTCTATAGGTGTGCATCTTTTATGTCCTTTGTGAGATTGTGTCCTAAGGATTTCATGTGTGGATGTTATCGTGAAAGAGGTGGTTTCCCTAAGTTTTCCCTCCGTGTATTCGTTGTTTGTGCATAAAATACTATTGATTTTGAGCGTTTGCTTTTTATCCTGCTACACTACTAAATTTGATTATGAAGTCTACAGTTCTCTTAGTGGAGTTTTTATGATCTTCTTTGTGAACTGACCTGTCATCTGGAAATAATGATGACTTCAACTCTTACCTTCCAACCATCACTCTTTTCCTTTCTCTCTCTTGTCTGATTGCTCTGTCTGACGCTTCCAGAACAGTATTGAGCAGAAGTGGTGACAGTGGGCATCCTTGTCATGGTCCTGTTTTTAAAGTGAAGGTTTTCAATTTTTGTCCATTTGTATAATGTTCGTTATTGGTTTGTTATAGATAGTGTTTGTCAGATTGAAGCGAAGACCATCTGTTATGATTTTCTGTAGGGTTTTTATAATGAATGAGTGTTTGACTTTGTAAAAGTCTATCAAGTCTATCAAGTTGACCTTGCGATTTTTGTCTTTGAATCTGTTGACGTGGTGTATCGCATTTATGGTTTTGCTGTTGTATGATATGTGTTGATGCCGTGAGAAATGACGAGAAGACCTGATGAATGTAACTTTAGAGGACTCACTGAGATTTGTCTCTCTCAAAGTGAACCCAGGGCCTCAGAAGGCTCTTCTTTTTATTCAGCATTAAAAAAAAATCACTACCTTAACGCATACAGCATATTCCAGACACTGAGCTCACGCAAATGCTAACTGATAATACTTCAAGCAGGGGAGAAGGCCACCATTGGTGTCACGTAGCGATTAAACAACGAACAGGACACCCACGGGATGAACCGTCATCTGCAATCTTGAGTCCCAGCGTTCTGGGACTCCCAAGCAACAGAAGGCAGCCTTCCGGGGCTCTGTCCATAATCCAAAGACAGAGCACCTTCAGGAGGAGCCACCACCTAGGACCCCAAGCCCCAGCTTTCTGGGACCCCTGAGCCACAGAAGGCAGGCCTCCTTGGGCTCTTTCATTCACCACTTCTAGGGATACCAGCTGCTCTAGAATCTTATCTCTATGTCACTACAGACGGCCTTCCACCCTTCCAGCTGCAGACCCTGTCTTCCAGCTTGCCGGCCTGATGCCAATAAAGGCCTTTCCCCTACCAGCGTCTCTGTCATTACTGACCAGCAAGCAGCAGAGAAACCAGATGCTTCTGGGGCTGCAAAAGAGAAAAAAAGGAAGGGGAAAGGAAGGAAGCAGGGAGAGGAGGGGAGAGGAGGGGAGAGGAGGGGAGGGGAAAGAAAGGGAGGAAGGGGAGGGGAGAAGAAGGAAGGCGGAGAGAAAGGGAGGGGAGAATATTTTTCCCTTCGATCTTTAACAAAAAGCGCAGCTCTAACTCACTCTTCATTTGTTTGCCAGCGTCGCCCAGTGTACGAGTCAGAAGAAGTCAGTGTGGCTTTCGGCTGAGACTCACACAGGCACGGAGCCTGTGACCCCTGTGGGCACAGGAGGTGCGTGAGGAACAGCAAAACGCTGCTGACAGAGGGGAGGGAGGGGCCAGCAAGCCTGAAGGCGGCGCTCAGCATGGCGCACGTGGGGGACCAGGCGCCGGACAGCACTAGGCAGCACGCGGCAGTCACCTCCTGAGGTCAGGTCGAAGCGTTTCTGGGCTCCGTGAAAAGTGTACTACGTGTTTACAGGGTTTACTGCCATGAGAGTTCCAAGCCCTGCAGGGTGACACAGCCACCACTGTAAAGCGAGGGGCCACCTGCGCCCTCTCCCCTCAGCATCCGCTTTGGTCATAGAGCTGCCTAAAGCCTACTCTCTCAGCAACAGTGGCTGGTAGGTCAGTGCTGTCACAGGAGGTGGGATGTGACTGTCTCTCTGCTCTGGTTTTTTCTCACAGAACCTCTACTTTTTTTGCTTTTTCTTTTTTTATGTGTTCAACAGGGATTGTAGAGCTGGCAAGGCAGCTCAGTGGACTAGGTGCCTGCTTAGGTAAGTGCTGGGATGGGAGTTCGCTTCCCAGCACCACTTGTGTGCTGGCCCTGCCCTCGGCTACATTGAGCCAGCCACCGAGTCTGGGCATGGTGGCACACTCTTACAATCTCAGCACCGGGGAGGGTGAAAACAGGAAGGTCTCTATGGTCTTAGCTGCGCAGTGAGACCCTGTACCAAACATATACAAAACAAAAACATTGTTATTTTTGGTAGTTACACTGAGCATTGTTGTGTTGAATGTAGCTGCTCAGACTACCAGATATAAGCCTGCAAAATGGGTCAAAATAAAAATGTTAAGCATTAACTACTCCCTTAAAAAACCCTGACAGAAATGAGAGCACAGTCCCCTCGGCCATGCTGTGTCTGCACAGCGTGCTCCCCTTCCTTGCTTTTTCTTGCCTTTCTCTGTTCCCTCCTCCCAGTTTTTCAGAGGACAACAGGTGACAAACCCAAGGGTGTCCTGGGCACACCTCTGCAGCCCTGACCTAAGGGCACTGAAGGCCATGCCTTGGTAGGAGGACTCCGCGTCCTAGCCTTGACCACCCCAAGGAGAATGACAGACTCAAAGGGGGCTGCAGCCAGGGGGAACAGATTGTGGGGCTAGCTTTTGGTTACTAGCTCTACTTCTCTTTTGTTTTCCTCTTTGTTGGAATTTCACCAGGTGCCTGGACCTGGTGTGAGGGAGACCTGTGGAGGCCAAGGCACAGAGACATCTCGTCATTCCCCAGTGAGCACCAGCGTAGGGAGAAGTGAAGACCACGCCTGGGCTGAGGAGACGTAGCCGACCCCATTCTCAGCGGCCCCGCTCACGCATTGCTGTTTCTCAGAAGAGCCTCTGGGGCAACGCTGGCACCTCCAACCCGATCGCTCAGTCCCCGCCCCACCTCCACAGAGGCAGCCATAGCTGCAGAGCTCACAGCCCAAGTCCGAGGCTGCAGGAGGACACTGGGGTGTTGGCAAGTGACTTTGGGTCCCAAGTTGACCAAGAGAAGCTGCTTTTGGCTGTTTATTTTCCTCACATTGGTGAGTTAGTGCACTCATGTGTGGCAGTTTTTGCACAACCAGGGTCTCTAACAGGGAGGCATCAGGAGGGAGGGAGGAATCTCCGCACCTCACCCAGGAGCGGGGTGCATGCGCAGAGTGGCCACGCTGACTTCGCAGCCGGCTGCCGTGGCCCACAGCCATGCAGAGGTGAAGCACCAATCCTGGTGGAGCAGTGGGCTCTTCCCAACTCGAAAAGTTAGAATCTGATGACCCACAAGTTGCCCTTGAATGAATACCAAATTTTCCCAAATAAGAGAAGATATATACTTCATTCTATTCAGCTTTGACAAGAACTTTTCTCTAAAGCTTAATAAAGTCAGTAAAAGTTCACAAGGGGTGGGGGGAGGCTTTCGGGTTATCTCAGTGGTCTAAGCACCTGAGCAGCAATCCCAGTCAGGCACAAGGGACAGTGGTTCGATCCCCGCACACACGCTTAAGGCAGCCTGAGCCAGCCAAAAAATAAAATAAAAAAGTAAGTTTGTGGGGCTCACAACAGGCACTCCATGCAGAGGGAGGAGGTGTCAATTCCCAGGCAAATTTCTGGAAGGATTGGTAGGATGCTAATGAGGAGCACGATGTCACGTGGCTACAGTGTGACAAGGACCCAAGGATCATGGCAGGTCTGGGCTCCAGAGAGCATGTGCATGAAAACGCTGGGGTATTAGGACAAAACTGCATTTGCTTCTCCTGGGACCCCTGACTTTCAGGGACTGCAGGATTTACTTGGTGCAGGGGGAGAGGTCAAAAGGGAGAGTGAGGGAAAGATCTGGGGAAACGTTGATCCCCGCAGGGCTGACGGTGGCGAGGTGGTTCCTGGTGTGTGAGGAGAGGCGTAGCCCTGCAAGAGTGTGCTGTTGACATCAGGCCGCCCTGTGCTGCTCCGTGCAGCATGATGAACGTCTCTGAATTTTCCATCCAGCCCTGATCTACGCAGGTGACCAAGTCCGCCCCGACAGATGCTCTGAAGCCTGGGTAGGCCATGCCTTGAGGCCGTCGCAGCGTCGGCCACGGGCAGCTGAGTACGGGCCAGGCCCAGGTAGGGGCCAAGGACAAAGGTGGGGGTCAGGCTCGGGAGTCTGAACCAGCACGGGGCTGGGCTTCATTATTCTCTATTGTGCAGTGACTCAATCAGGGAAGCCGGCAGCGCATCCTGGCTGTCCACAGGATGTTCTGCTTTGCAGCTGTGCTCGTCCCCTCAGCTCAGGAATGGCTGCTGGTGGCTGCCCGAGACCCACCCTCTGAGCAGCTCCTTGCATGGGGCAGTTGACATGTGTGGCTGTCTATGTTGTCCCTACACGTGTGTTCAGACTTCCCACATGAAAGAGGAATCATAAAACATAGGGTTGGCATTGGCTTCTAACTCAAACCGCAAGCTATCTGCAGACCTCAGTGTGAGGTTCTGTCTTGGGTCCTTGAAAGTGTGCTAACTGCTAAGGAAGACGGAGGTGCGGGCAGTCGGGAGAGGCTGGAACTTCACTGGAACACCACGCTCACTTCCCGCCCCCTGACCAGCTGCCACGCACGCGTGAAAGCTAAAACAAAGCCACATGAGAAGTAGAAATCTAAAATTAAATATTTAATTAGAACTCTGATTTGCTTTAAAGATAGGTGGCATTGCACAGGCTATGTTACACTCTCTTTATAATTTTTTTTTTGACAAAAAAAGATACTGTTCATTTTAACAGGCCACTTTAATATTAATACACGTGTAATAGGATTGGAACTGAAAATCAGCTAGAGATGGTACATTTTATGTTATTGGGAAAATTACAGTTTTGTATTGTAAAAACATTTATTTTTTTAACAATTTACCTACATTAATCAAAAAATTACAGCATATTTAATAATTTTACAAATTCTTCATAAAAAATATATCTCTGTACAAAAAGGTCTTTTGCACCTACTTCGTGACAGCAGCGTGAGGCGGTGGTGGGGTGGCGGTGGGCTTCCTGACCAAGTGCCAGCTTGCTTCTCCCCTCATCATAAGAGCTTTTTATGTTGTTGTTTACAAAATATTTTACAGAAGAAAAAAAATTATTGCAGCTAGCCTGAAGGAAGGCAAGATGTGGGGGACAAGCAGCAGTTTACACAACTTTGAGCCCAGAGCCGCTGGCCACGTGGCCACGTGGCCACACCCACTCTGCAGCCCCACTGGACACGTTCTGGCTGCCCTGCTGGGCCTCAGCTCCTGGGGACGGGAGGGGGACAGGGTGAGGCACCTCGCACCCCTGGGAGGAAGCTGGCATCTTCCCAGCTCAGCTCAGCGTGTCCGGGTGTGGTCGTGGCAGGTGCCACACAGCCTAGCCTGGGTGGGACTGCACCCTGGCAGGTGTGTGGGCTCCTGTGTGTGTGTGGCTCCTCTGTCCTGGTGCTCAGGACTCATTCCATCACTACCAGCAAGCGAGTCGGGGACGCAGGGACAGGGAGCTCGTTGGACTGTCGAGTCAGCAGTTTGCACCTTTCTGAGTGATCAAGCTTAGATATGTACAATATGTATAGATATACGTGTATATATATATATATATATATATATATATATATATATATATATACCTACTATGTATAGTGACCCTGTTGTCCCTCGCACACGTGGCTCTCCAACTTCTCACTCTGTTATTCCCTCTGCCTGTGTCAAGAGCGTGGCTCCTGTGGACCTCACTGAATCGACCCAGGGAGGTCGGGGAAGGGTGCCATGAGGAGCTGACCCCAGTGAGCGTGCCTGAGCTCAGCACCCCTGTGGAATCCAGCGGTGTGGACCCAGGCACATGCTCCCCCAGGAGTGGCCAGGGAGCTGTCCTGGGTCCTGGAGAGGCCCCAAAGCAGGGCCCAGGAGGGACCTCTGGAGCACTCCAGACAGAGTGGGGGACTCTCACAGGGACTGGCTGGCTCCTGGGGCTCTAGTGACTGTGTTTCCTGGAGGCCTTGCACACACACGCGTGCTGGACAGACTCCTCTTTCCACGGGAGAGTGAGGAGTGCATGTGTTCTCAACAGCAAACCAAGGCCAGCTGCACCTGGCATTCTATGGAAGCCGGTCTGGAATGTGTGGGTTCCTTCATGGTGTGGAATATGTACCTCAGCATCAAATAATAAAATAAGCATATCTGTTCAAAAATACCTTTATCAAACAATTATAAATAAAAATAAACATGATCTTCACTTTAAATTTGTTACAGAACATTCTCATGGTCTCATGGGTCCATGTTTTAAAATTTTATCCACTTGGGGAGCCTGACGTATTTTCCTTATTCCACACTGCTTACTTCTGTCTCTAACGAACTCCAAGCTTCTAGAGCCATGGATATGGTCTTCCCATCTGGAATGCTAATGCATGAAACAAAATATAAGACAGACTGACAGGAGAGGAGCGCAGGAGGCCCTGTCCTGCCTCCGAGGGAGCGGACCCTGGCCGACGGCCGCGGCATCCAGGCGGAGCTGTGGCTGCTGCCCTTCTGTGCAACACAGAGAGGACATCATGGGCAAGCAGAGAACGGCGATGCAGCACAGAGCCGGGCCGGGAGCTCGGCTGCAGCTTAGGGGGCTACCTAGATGGCACAGAACACTATGCCAAGCTTTGCATGGCAAAGGGAAATCACGATAAACCACCTGGCATAGCAGTACAGAATCTGGGCCATGGTGAACCTAGAGGAAGAAAATGTGAAAACCCGAAGGCCTCTGCTCTGTTGTTGGGCATCGCCAGTGAACTTAAAAGTGCACGGAGCTAGTGGAAGGACAGCAAGTGAAATCGCTTGGTCCTGCTCTGCCTCTCACATCCTGTGCTATGTGTGTGTCTCAAATTTCTTCTTCCCACTCCAGTGGAGCCAATGGTGGGGGGTGTGGCTGGCGCTATGAAGGCTGCTTATATACCACGTAGTGTGTACAAACCCTGTGTGAATAGTTTATTTTTATCAGAATCTTACTCAATCATTCATAACACCCTAGTGCAAAAAATTGTGCATCAAAAATTCTGCAATAGAACAGCTGGCTGAGAAACTGGCCAACGTCCCTCACAGTGGACCACAGGAGGGAGCCACAGTGGACCACAGGAGGGAGCTGCATGGCCCGCAAAGCTTGCTGGGTCCTAGGAGGACAGAGGAAGAGTCTGTAGGTGTGCGCATCTGTTAGAAAGGTATCTTCCTCAAGAAAACTTGCTTTTTCTTTTAGAGCATCCGTGTCCATGGGTAATCAAAGAAAAATAAAAACACGGCTTGTGGTGCTACTGTGTCGTCAGTGTGCCGGGAGGATGCTCCCATGCGGCCCACGATCGCCTTAGAGGGTGCCAGGCCACACAGAGAACGAGAATCTGAGGCGCGGAGCCCGGCGTGTCTCGGGACTCAGATTTCTCCCTGGAGTGTGCCAGGTCTCGGTGGATATATTAGAAATCCACGCTTGCAGTCCGGTCTGTGGGAGACGTGGCCACATAGAGAGGGTGGAGGCTCTGCCTGTGGACACCAGAAGATGATGGAGGAGGTACTGCAGCAAAGCAAGAGGAGGAGGAGGAGGAGGAGGAGGAGGAGGAGGAGGAGGAGGAGGTGTGGTCTGTGGCACCGAGGAAGTACTGCTTGTCCTTCAGAGGTATGGCTATGGGTCAGGCCGGCACTCAGGGCTATACCACCGTGCACACTGTGTTCAGAGTCGTGTCAAAGCGCACGGCCTTGGCTTCCGTGGGCTTTAAGTTTGTGTCATACATGGGATTCTCAAAGGACGCTTGTCCATTGCTGTTTTCGTGTCCGGCATAGCCATTGTACTGGACTTTTGGTCTTGTTCTAGAGGAAGGAGAGGAGACACAGTCAGAGCCAGAGGGAAGCAGCCGAAGTGTGGACAGCTGGGGTCGCGTGGGGACCTGACCAGCAGGGTGGGGGTGGTGCATGAGCGGTGGGACACCTGTCCACGAGTCCGCGGCTGCTGCTTTCAACACAGCAGCCAGGACCACAGACGGGGCTTAGAAAGAAGGTAGCTGCAGAGATCAAAAGATCTGTGCCTCCCCTGACACTCATGGGAAATTCAGGAGCCTGAAAAGGATGTGGCCAGGTAGCACTGCGGATGGTCACCACTCTGGCTGAAGCCAAAGATGCCAGCGAGCAGCGTGTCAGGGCGCCTGCTCCTCAGGCTTACCTGTGCGGCGCTCATGGTGGCTATGAGTTAGCCGTGGATGTTTAGGGAAAACAAACTGCAGTTGCTGTTGAAATGTTTTCATATTTCCTGATGGACAGAAATCCCTAGCATGTAATGTAGGCTGTGAGCATTATCGGACTTTAGCTAGAAAGTATCTGATGGTATCAGAAGAAATTAAGTAAGGAAATATGCTAGGCTTTAACATAGGACTTTGATAGAAATAACGACCCTGGCAAAAGTGACTCTTAATACTGGGCAGAAAGAAATTTTTGCTCCCAGGATTCATCAGTCAAGGCGTAATGTGTTCATTAAGAAAGATGCAGGGGCCCACAGAAGCCCTGTCCTCTGACACAGGACCAGAGGCTGCTGGACTTGGCCTCCTCCGCAGGGCAGAGCCATAGTGGTGTCCGGCAGGGGAGGCACAGAGCCTGAGGGATGAGGTCACCTGCTCTGGGGAGAAGCACTAAGCTACCCTCTACCAGGCATGTGTGTGAGGCTGGGAAGGGTAGCAGGAGGGAAGACGGAAGCTCTGCCAAAACAGTCCAGTGAAGGCCAGGAAGCCAGGGTCCTGCAGTTTCCCCTGCGCCCTACAGTGGGGAGCAGCGAGCCCACAGCTCTACAGACCTAAGGCAACAGTAGCCTCAGGGGCACTCCTGAGAGCCAGAGGTGGCCATGCCTGAGCCCTTCAACCCTGAGACTCAGGCACTGAGATGCCATGGGTGCCACATAAGCTTTGTGCGCCTCCTGCCAGGTGGGGCTGGGACCTGGGTCTTTCCTGGGCTGCTCATAAACTCCTGGCACTAGGGTCATGGAGTTGCCTCCAGGCCAGGCGCAAACATGGTGTATGAAGTGAGACGTCAGAAGTCATGCCTACGTCACGTATGAACACCGTGGAGCTGTGGGGTGTTCTTGCTTCAGAGGAATAGACCTCAGAGGCCCAGAGCAGCACACGGGCATGGGCGAGGGGTCACAAGCTCCAGGCCAGGGTCTTGGAGAATGCAAAGGACCCAGGAGTCCAGAGAACCCAAAAGTGGGCCGGGTGTGGTTACAGGTGGGGCTCTGTGGGTGGGGCAAAGGAAAAGCCATGGGCAGGGAATATGAGTCCTGCCCTCAGGCCTCCAGGACCGACTCTGAAGAAGAACTGCTTCGGGTCTGCCGGCCCTGCGCACTGTGCTTCTGAGGGCAGCACTGACAGCCAGGCTGGGGCCACAGCTCTGGAGCCTCTAACCCTTGGGCAGGTGGGTACTGCTGACTCTGGTGCTGCCTCAGCCTGAGCAGAAGTCGGGGGCATGCGTCAGACCCTGGGCAGAGCAGCCTTTCCCTCGGGACAGGAAGTGTCAGCAGTACAGATCGGTGTTTCCATTTTAAATCTTGATTTTCTAGGTGTCAGGCATGGGACCCGGGGCCTCATGTGCGCTAGGCGGAGTCCTGTCAGTGTGCATGTGGAAGCCCGCCGAGACCACCCACCAGAGTGTGCCACACCGGCTGATCAGTGCAGTACCTGTGTTTGTAGAGGTAAAATGCAAACCCTGATAAGATTAGAGCAAAGAAGGGAACCAGAATAGCAGCTGCCACCGAGCCGCTGCTGGTGCCATGGTAATGACTCGAAGGGTCTTGGTCGGAGCTTGAGGGATCTGGAAGAGAAGAAGAAGAAGATTTAATTTTCAAGTATCAGTCTATTCTGAAATCGGAAAGGTTTTCTAAGTGGCTGCAAATGTTATGAGAAGCAGAGGCCTCTGTTCCCCAGGGAGCCCACTGGAACTGTTTTTCTGTAGATTTTAATATCCATTTTAATGACCAAGGTTAAGGAAACCTCAGAATAGTCCTTGCTGATACTCAACAGTCCTAGGAAAGACTCAAATTTCCAGTGCCTCAAAGGCGAGTGGGTCACTAAACACTTTGACTTGTTTTTAATGGACATTTTTATTTGCAAAAGCATCTGTCAGACAGCAACCCATCTTTGTCCATATACAGAGACCCATGGTATTGGCTCCTTTCGCCTGTCCTAAGACCAGATTTTGCAAAATGTTAGTCACATTATCCCAGGTCTCCATGGGAATGGCATGGATCCTCTCTTTGTGGCTATGTGCTGCAGGCTTTTATTTGAGGCCTAATCCAAAAATCTCTAGGTTGCTCAGAAACCCTGAGGGGAGAGCCCATCAGGGTCAGTGCGCATGTCTGCACGTGGACGCAGAGGGACACTGAGGGAAGCTGGCAGTGAGCAGGGACGGCTGTGCACTTGGCAGCCTGCATCTGCTGGGCCAGAGCCCTGCATGTCACCAAGACGCAGGCGGGCTCTGGAAAGGCAAGTGAGCAAACGCTTATTGCAGGAATATTTACCGCCAATGGAGGAGGCGGGCTGGTGAGCTGATTTGTGAAATAGGGTTTCAGGCGTGTCCACCACACCTGCATGGAGCCTTGGAATGCACAAGCATAACGCATGATGACTGGGGCCCCTGCACCTAGCCAGCCTGAGGCCAAGCTGGTTTGGCCTTCCGATGTATAATTCTGGAGTTTATGAAGTGCCTGATCGAAAGAGATATCTTGTTTCTTTTAGAAGCTATAAATGCTTCTAAATTGAACAATCAAATATTACAATCCTTAAAATGTGATTTTTTTTTTTTTTTGGTCTTTTTGAGACAGGGTCTCACTATGCAGTTCAGGCTGGCCTTGAGCTCACTTCTGTAGCCCAGGCTGGTCTTGAACTCACATCAATCCTCCTGCCTCAGCCTCCCGAGTGCTGGGATTACAGGTGTGTGCCACCACGCCCGGCTTTTTCTTAATTTTTTTTTAAATGTGACTTATATAAACATTCTTGAAATTTCATGTAACTTTCTGAGCTATATTTTCCCCCCATTTCAACAGATACGGGGCTGTCACTGTCTATCATCTCAGTTGGATGTGAACATACTTTGTAACAGATCTGTGCTTTTGCAGCTTTCCGTCAAAGCACCACACGGGGGAGACCTTAGGAGTACCCAGGGAGAGGACTATGGGCTGCTGGCCTCTTGATGCCACCACCCAGACCACTGGATTCCATGAGTGGTACTAGAATAACGTGGCTCAGGCTGTATGCCCACAACCTGGGGCGCCAGAGCCTGGGCCCACATCCAGTGCTGCCAGCAGTCCGACTGTGCTGACTGTCCTGGCAGAGGGGCAGCAGCACCAGCTGGTGACCAGAGCTAGTGAGGCCCAAAGGCAGCCGCAGTGGCTGGTGCTCCAAAGGCCCCAGCCTGTAGCTGAGAGTTCAACGAGTGCTCTGCAAGCAGCCAGCACAAGGCCGATGGCGCAGCCAGTGTTTGCCAGTCCCGAGCGGGTGTCTTCATTTAGCCTCTTTCTGGACCCCGCAGTGGAGAGCCAGGGTGCTCTGGTGGGCCAGGAAGGCTGTATCTCAGTCGTACCTCTGCACTCAGGTCCCTTCCAGTCTTCCTTAGGAAATCCCGCAGAGTCCTGTGATGCTGAGATTTCTGTAACCCCGCAGAGAGAATCCTTTGGTCTTCTATAATTCTGAGGCTTCTGCCTGCTTGCATAAACTTGTATTCTGCTATAATTAGCCAAGCCATGTGCTTTGTCTGCAATAGACCTAATGATTCCAATTAATGAAATTTTGGAAACTGCATCACAACAGGGAGCAGTGCAGAGGAAGATCTTGGTGAAGCTCGGGGCCAGGTTTACTCTGAAATGAGTCTGCTGTTGAACGCTCCCCATCAGGCGCAGTGAGGCCATGTCTGGACAGTTTCGGGGTGATACGGGCTCGAGATTACACAGAAAGGGCATAGCAGGCTCTGGAAGCAAACCACCCAGGGAGCATGAAGGCGCCTGCCCAGAAGCTAGTCTTCCACTTTGGGCACAGGCGTGCTAAGATGTCCCTCTAGCCATGCGTGGCTATCTACCCCATCTTTCCTAGCCATAGTTCTAACAGCCAAGAATAACACATGTTCACTTTTAGGCAGCTTTCCAACTGCAGCCATAGATTTTGGGGTCCTTCGGTGCACACGAAAAGAGACTGAACCTGCAGAGAAGCGTGGAGTCTTTCTGAAGGACATACTAGAAGCCGCAAGTCACACTCCTGCTACCACGCCTTCCAGCCTTATCCTGTCTTTCTCCACAAGGCCGCAGGGCAATCCAGTCACTGCTCCACATCGTGGCCTGTGGGTTACGTGAGTATCATCCCAGGTAGACTCTGCCTGGTACCAGTTGCCCCTCAGCGGTGCTATTTCTGCCCTCTTCTCTCTGTGCAGACCCCGGGGGACTTGCAGTCCCGTCTCTGAGGTCATTGCTGAGGACCCGGGCTGTGGTGTTCACCCAGACTGCCTTCTCTCCCGCCCTAGCTGTCCCCTCATCACTAGCCTCCTCCACGCTGTCATCAGAACCGCAGGAGTCCCAGAGCTCCAGGCGGTGAGCTCCTTGATGGTGGAGGAGGACTAGTGCATTCTCACAAGCAGCGGGCTAAGCTTTTCAATGTTTTAAAGGGCAGTTCCTGTCAGAAGAAATGCACAGCTAACACACTTCACTGTGCACCCAGAGAAGGGGCTTTGGTGTTCCTGCAGGATGTGTGATCCTTGCTCTGACCTAATTTAGGCTCCCCAAGCACCCAGAACCCCTCAGCAATCGTTTCCGTACAGTCACTAAAAATCGTCTTTCTCGCTCCACAAGTTTGCCTCCCTGGGCACTGTGCAGAAATGGAATCCTGCAGTCGGTGGCCTCTGCAACTGGCTTTTGGCCTGGGATGCATGAAGGTGGATCCTTCAAAGTGCATGTCTGCACTTCGTTCTGTCTTAATGCTGAACGGTTTCCCCGGGCAGAGATTTACCACGTTTCCTAGATTCACGGTTGACAGACACCACTGCTGTCTCCACCACATCTGAGCAATAAAAGTGGCGCTGCCACAGCACTCCCCTGCAGCATCCGTGTGCACGTGCCGTGGTCCTCTGGGCAGACAGCCAGGCAGGGAGCAGCCAGGTCTGCGGAGACTGCTTGCCCGCCCTGTGGGCTGACAGGTTGCTGTTCGCAGCAGATGCACCCCCTCAGCATCTGACTGCACCCCTCCACGCCCTTGCCCAGCCTGCCCCCACCAGTGCTGGTCACAGCTCCCCTAGAGCCCGCGGCTGGACTCGATGACCAGCCATGCTCCCATCTGTCACAGGCCCATGGGCCATCTGCACTTCAGACCCTTTGTCCTGCTGCTGGTTTTCTGTCTCAGTGCTCATGAGCCCTGTCTCTGGGTATGGTCAGCGATCAGACCCATGATTTCCACAGACCTGTCATGGTCTGTGGAAAGGCTCGCTCAATTAGAATGAATCAGCCAATTTATATGGAATTTCTTACATAAATTTTGCATCAAACTTGTCTTTCAAACTAACTGGATTCCAGGGTTCATTTAGTGATGATTATATTTTTTTCGGCTTATCTAAGAATCAAAGACAGGAGCTTTTTTCATCCATAACGACAGGTGTTGGCCACTGCTCTTAAGTGCGCGGATGCTGCTGAGACCTGATTTAAAATAAGCTTCCTGATTAGATGGATTTGAGGCTTGTGAGGAGATCGTCTGCCTCCCCCAAGTTATCGCACTGGACACTTCACGGAAGGGTGTGAACGTAGACACTCCCGTGGGCTCCTGAAAGCTGCCAGAGCGCGCCCCACAGGGCACAAAGGGGCAGGGACTGCAGCTCTCCTCGTAGCGGAAGCGACACCTGCACTGCACCGCATGGCTCCGCGTCGCCGCCGGCGCCTCCACAGGGCCATGCGCAGCCTGCACGGCCAGGCTGTCGTTCATGAAGCCAGCCTGTTAGCGGTGACCCCAGGGGAAGGTGCAAAGGATGCAGGTGAAGGCTGACTGTGAAAACGTCTCTCCTGGAGGGCGTGTTGCAATATTCAGTCCAGGCCTCTGGTCCTTAAGGGATCAAAAGGCGAGGCAGGGGCTGCCCCGTGCACGTGAAAGCCCCTCCGAAGGCTGGAGGTCAGCATCATTACTGTGGGCGGGGCGGAGGGCGGGACCTCTGGGACTGTAGCCTGGCACTTCCTTCCCTATCCCGGTGACAGAAGTAAGAGGACTGAGAGAGCGGGAGGGTCTCGGTCTAGCGGAAGCGTTCTCACGCAGGTCCTGGGAACCTTGCTACTAACAGTCCTCAATCCCAGAGCCACGCAAGCTGACCCGGTCGTAACCTGTTTAATATATTTCCTGGAGGACTGAGGCAGTTCTTTTAGGATAGATGTGTCACATGTACAAGTTACTTGCAACCAGTTGAACATGGTCATGCAGCCTTATTTGAACCTTGCAAAGGACAATTTTCACATTTCCCTGGTTAGAAGCCTGTAGGAGGGCAGGTGGGATGGAAAAGGCCAGCAAAGTGGCATGGGCCTGTGCCTAGCACCACCAAATTATAATCGCAAGGCCTCTTCTACCAGCACAGGACTATTCTGTAAAACCTCGCCATTGTAACAGCTAATTTGTGGGCTTGGATGTCTGTATTCTTTGCACGTTTTCTCATAGCTTTGCTCGTTATTTTTACCTACTTCTTTTTGGCTTTTAATGCTTTAGCTTTCTGAGAATGCCAATAAATTTTAATAATTTTCAAATTTAACTCATCTTTTTTTTCCTTTTTAAAAAATGTACTTAGTACAGGGTCTCCAGGGTCTCACTACACAGATCGGACTTGCAGTGAACTTCCTGTTTTCAGCCTCCCAAGTGCAGGGATTGTAGGCGTGCACCACCACGCCCAGTCTCAGTTGCTGTCTCAGCGTGTTCCAGGACTGGGGCTGGCACAGCATGCAGGGTATTGAATCCTGGTCCCTGTGTCTGCCCAAGCAGGTGCTGTAATCTGCTGAGCTCTCTGGCTAGCCCTACTCATCTTGTTTTACATCTTTGTTTTTAAATATTTCTTGGTATAGCAATGTGCACATTAATCCAGTGCTTCGCACATGGATTGCATTATTTCTAACTTTCTGTTTGCCTGTTTTGCTTTTCAAAGGAATCTGCTTGCACTGTGTACTAAAATGCACCCTCCTTCCTGGTTGTGGTACTTGGGCCACTTTCGGGGCCACGCTGTCTCCTCACGTGTCTTCCTGGCACGGCCATGTGAAGGCCCGAGCAAGACCCACCTTGCACATGTGTGTGAAGCTCACCTTGCCTCTCCAGCTGGAACCTTCCAAAGTCTTTCCCATGTATGTCGCCTTGAAAAGTGAAGCCTCCCCTCTCCAGTCCTGAGGACACCTGGCACACAGGAAAAGGGAGAGGACGTGTGAGGGGAGCCTGTGGAGGCCTCCTCCCCCACCCCAGAGTGCTGGTCACAGCTCGGATTCAGTAGCACGGGTGCCATGCTGCACGGTTCTGGTCTCCTGTGCTTGAAACAGCTACAGCTAAAACTGGAGACCCATGCGAAGGCCAGGAACTTGCACAGACACTGCACAAGGCAGCACACAGCGCTGCCTACTCCCACGGCAGAACCTGCCCGCACTCGGGGACAGCCACATCTGACACTTCACTCTGCGCCTCGGACCCTGGCCTGTGTGCTCACTTGAGGCTGGCACAGGTAATTGACTGAAGACACTGTGGGGACATCCACACTCTCTGGCATGGGCAGCGGCTTTCCTGGAACTCACAGCCTGTTTCCGGGGGCTCCACCACTCCTGCTGAGATGGCACAGTGCTGCAGGTGCAGCGCTGGACCCCGCAGCAGGGCCCTGCACTCCTGCAGCCTCAGCTACCTGCTCCCTGCCACTGTGAAAGCGAGGCCGAGGCCGGGTATAGTGGGAGTCTTGGGCCCCGGCTGGGTGTGCTTCCTCTGTCCCGCCTCCAAGTCGACCTCCTGCCCTGCCTGTGGAGCGTCCCCGGCCTCTGACAAGTACTTACATAGCCATCCAGGCCCCAGTTGTCGTTCTCGAACTTGCTCACAAAAATGTCCACCTGGCCTTTCATCTGAAAAGCTTTCAAAAGTAAGTGAGCCTCCTCCTTCTTGTAGAGCCCTGAGGAAAGAGCACAGCGTCAGGCCCTGCTGCGACAACTGCCTGGGAAGCCCCGCAGGAGGTGTGACTCTTGTGCTTCTCCTCACTGGGTGTCTGACCGTCGTCTCCACTCCCACCTGTCCTCCCCGGGTCTGTCCTCAGCAGGCAGGGTTCACACCAGAACCAGCACCTTTATCCGACAGGAGGACTCACAAGAATCCACATTTAGTTCTGCTAATGAAAAGACCCTACTCTGTGCACCCAGGTTTGATTTATTGCCAAGGATAGAAGCTCCTAAGAAACACAGATCAGCACCGCGACTCAGGACACAGCGACACACAGCGAGGGCCTGAGGTCTGGGCTGGGCTGAGCAGAAGGTGGGAGGTGAGGCGCCCTGGGAGGGGAGGCGCAGCGCGGCCCATGGTCACTGTGGTTAGCGACCTCCCCACACCGTGTGGCCGGAAGGGGAGCCGCTTGCTGCTGTGCGTAGCTCCCACCAAAGAGGGCAAGGAATCAATGTGCAAGCAAGCCCAGAGCGAGTGGTACGTCGGACCCACTGTGCCACAGGCACGGAGAGCAGGAGCCGAGGCAGTGGTGCCACAGGGTGCAGCGGTGCGGCCCGTTGGCTTGGAGGGGAGGCCCGGGAGGCTCTCAGGCCAGCAGAGCTCCCGGGGCAGTGATGGTGCCCACCGCAGATGCTGACCTTGGGTGCCCCGGGTGCCGCTGCACCACAGTAGCCCAGGCTGAGTCGCAGGTAGAGTGGACAGAATGGGCCTTCTGTGGAACTTGGCACGAACCACACAGCGGTACCCACACACTCATGGCAAGAGCACCTTTCCCCTTCCTCCTCACTGAGGTCATAGCCCAGAGGCCTGTATAGCCCTGAACTCAAGGCCATCTCTCCCCTCATACACTTTTGGGTGTGCTCAGGAACCCCAGCTGACCCACGCAGTCACCACACCAAAGCCTCCTGTCCTGTCCCGTCCTGTCCGTGGATGCAGAGAAGGGCCACAGGAGGCTCCAGACCTGCCGGCGTGGACAGGGCAGCTGTCTGCCATTGTTGGTGACAGACTGGTCATGTTGGGGCTTCTCACCACTCAGACCCAGGGCTGGGTCCTATGGAGAATTTGGGGGGAATTACGGGTCCTTCAGAGTTAGACAAGTACTATGCAGCCACTAGAAGTGCGGTGGCACTAAATATTGCTCCATGAGGGCTGGGCAAATAGCTCAGCAGACTAAAGCGCCTGCAAGCAGGTTTGATCTCTGGGCCTGCCACCCTAGCCCCATCCCCAGGGCACGTGAGAGGGCAGCTGAGACTGGGCATGGTGGTGCGTGCCTGTAATCCCAGTCTTGGGAGGCTGTAATCAGGCAGATCACTGCGAGTCTGATCTAGTAGTGAGACCCTGAATGCCCTATAGACCCTTCTGCCCCTCCCAAAAAAACCCAAACAAACAAGAGAACCCATGCCGTGAGCCACGAAGCGGAGCGCCTCTGCGCCACTGCCGTGAGCTCACGGCTCTGACTGCTATGTTCTCATCTCCCGCCAAGTCCCTCCTCACACAGACTTTAGAAAATGATTTTCTGGAACCACCTGACTGACTTCCTGCTTCTCCTTCTAAAAATTCATTGAAACATGTAACAGGGGAACAGGCGTCATAGGGTTTGCATAGGACCGAGAAAGGCCGTGAGCAGGAGGTGCTGGAGGCGAAACTCCAACGGAGCCCACACTTGCCCTCTGCTTGGGCTGTGTGCGCCTTGCTCAGGGGGGGATGCGGGGGCTGAGCTAGAGGACGCGGAAGAAAGCCTGGGGCTGGGGGTGCCTCGCTTTGGTCGGAAACGGAGGGGGGGGGAGAGTCACGCATTCTGGGCTGGTTCTCCAGCCTCCGGAAGGTGCAGGCAGCACCTCCCCACCCACAGGCTGTGAGAACCAGCACCACACTGCACCGGTCGCACGGGCACCAGGGAGGGGCCAGGGGCTCCCCGAGATGGCGGCACCCACCTGTCAGGTCCAGCTGCACCTGGGGAGCGGTCCTGAAGGTCGCATTCACCTTGCTGCTGGTGGCGTTGAACCAATCCACAGTCAGAGTCGCCGGCTGCCTCTTGCCCAAATATTCGTAGTAGCCCTTCCACACGGAATTGACGAAAAACACATCAGAAGGAACTGTGGGAAGAGAGGGGACAGGTGGCCGTTAGCACGCATTGGGGCTGCGGTGTGGACCGTATCAACCGCAGCAAGCACCGCACCCTGGGGCACACTCATGGCCCGCCATGAGGACCACACTGACAGCCTGGCACCCCGTCCCCTGGTCCTGTGTGGCCAAGTCAGGAGGGGCAGGCAGGACGATAACAGGGCCTGCGTGGGGACACCTGTGCTCAGCTGGGAATGCATCCAGAGGGCAGAGGTGGTGCTGCGGCGGCCTGTGGGGTGGGGCATAGGAGCGGCTCAGCCAGCGCAGGCTAGTGCACATCGTGCCCAAACGCTGACGTCATCTACAGGCGCTAAGCGTGGAGCACTCCTGAGCGGGGGCCAGGCCAGAGCCCTCACCTCCCAGGCTCGTTCCCAGCCCCACCAAGGCTCTGGGCACAGGGCGAGCAGGTGGAGGCCACCCGGCCCAGGCTGCCTGGTGCAGATGAGGTCAGCCTCTGCCACCCGGCCTCCGCCTGCTCTAACTCCTGGGAGCCCTGTCTGGTGTCAGGCCTGGCACATGCCCACCTCACTATTCCTCATCTACGCCTCTTAAATTCACGTAGGAAAAGCCGCCATGCAGGCTTCATCCGGGGCAGGAAGCTGCTCAGCTCACTGAGATATTTTCTCTTGCTTGCACTAACTTACGAACAATATTACGCTTGTGTTTCACACTTCTGCTAAGAATTATATATCAAAGCGAGCATTTGCATGGCATTGGCGTGAGGCGCACAGCGCGGCACCAAGCTCAGCCCGAGGCTCTGCTAAGGCTCTCGCTCCTTCTCCCGCAGGAGGCGTGTGCGTCCCTCACAGAGACACAGTCCTCTGTCAGCGGGACTGGGCGGGCACCTGGGGTCACTGGGCCGCACAGAAGATCAGCTCCACCCTGCATGCGTGCTCTCCGTGGGCAGCGGCCAGGTCTCAGACACGCTCCCCCAGCCTCGCGTCCCATTTTGCCCCCCCACGTCCTTCCGTCTCCCCACTCAGGTCACTCGTGTGAGACTCAGCCACCCACAGGCCGTCCAAGAACAAAGGCTGGTGGCTTGCCAGGCCTTTCAGGAGCCCAAAGAGGGTGAAACTGATGCAATTAAATAAACTGAAAACCGGCAGAGCAACCCCTGCTCGTGACTGACTGATGTCTAGGGTGCTTACTTCGCAGGAGCTGACAGCAGAGCACCCCAGACAGCCCTCGTCGTCCTGGGCTCAAGTGCATAGCTACTCCTGGCCGCCGTGCCCGACTAGAACACATGCTCAGCAGAGGTCTGAACCTGAGCGCCCTGTCCCCGCCCCACGCCGTGCGGAGCGCCACACCCCGGAGCGCTGGAGCAGTGCGCCTGCCTCTCTGCATGGCCTGGGCATCGGCGGCTTGGAACAGGACGACCAGCCATGGGAGAGAGGCCCGTGGCTGGAGCTGTGGCGTCTCACTGACTGCCGGTAGTGAGCCAGTGTGAGGCAGCCATGGAACAGGGGAGCTGAGGGAGGACACGGCACCCTGACTAAGAACCACGCTTGACCAGCACGTGAGCTGTGCTTCCCTCAGAGAGGCGGAAAAGGCTCGGAGGACAGCATGCAGGCCTACAGGAAGCCCCGCGGACGTGGTGCTGTCTTAAACAGGCAAGCAGCCAATAAAAGAACAGAAAAAGCACAACAACACAAACACATGCTATGTCTTCTTTCACTGAAGCAGGTGTTACTTGGATAGAATAATGCTGTCTGCCATTTGTTTTTAAGCAATATTTAAATAAAATAGCCCATAAATAGGAAAATACGTTTTTGTTTCACTGTGTATATTGGAGAGGTTTCTCTAATTATGTTGGTACATTTTACCCATCTAAGAATGAAATGTGTAACACAGCATTCTGAATTAATAGTATTGCAAATATTTTTTTTTCCACATTGATGTTAAAATAGAGCTTTAGGTAGAGGAATCCTGGGTTAAAACCCAAATAAGAAAAATGCTCGTCAAGTAGTCTGACTTATTCATAAAGTTTGATTGGTTTAAATTAGTAGCATTTGGGGATACATTCTACGAGTCGAGTGGCATCTCCAAGCATGCCACTGATCTGCTAGGCCAGGGCTTCCAGTCCCCAGCTTCTCCTCTGCAGACAAAGCTCCATCCCTTTGGTGCATCTGGCAGGGACCTCACACACTCTCGGGCCATCCCCAGCAGGTGAGAAGGACGCCTGAGCTAGAGACATTCACAGAGCGCAAGAGTCCCAGCTGCTCAAACAGCAGCGTGAGCTGTCCCGGCCCTGGATGGCTCCTCGTGTGCAGGGGGAGGGGCTGCAACCTTATTTAGAAGGCTCTCCGTCGTACCACACTGGGGTCCGTTTGTGTCCCTTTCTGCCCCCAAGATGGACAGGGCATCCTATGGTGAGTGGTGCCCAGTCGGCCCCAGGGCTTTGCTCCTGTGCGGTGCCTTCCACTAAAATCCCACAGGGGTGCAAAGACTCGAGAACTGAAACGCTAGCTTTGCCGTGGATGGATGGACTCGGAAGTCCACGAGGGCAGTGAGAACGAGCCAGTCCGTGGGATTGAAATCTAGAGCTGTTCTGGTATACAAACCTGGAGTTTTAGTAACTGTTTCATTAACTTCTCTCACTCCTTTACCTACAAGTAAAAAGACAAATTATCATTTTCAAAAACATTTTTTTTGAATAAAGTTGAAAAAATGTCAAGTTGAATCAGTTTTCCTTTCTCCAGATTTTTTAAACCTACGAACTATGACTAGGGTAAACATATATCCTTAAACCCGTGTGTCCGCCGTGTGGGGAGCTGGCTCCCTGGAGAGGCCCGAGTTGCACCCTTGAAGCTTGTGTCCCCGTGGGAGGTGCTACAACAGAGAGCCTTGCAAATGAGGGAGCTGCCGCCTCGCCCTGCAGCGACACCCAGGAGCGTGAGGGGTCCTTGGCCCTCTGGCTTTTCTAATTCCTAAAACTAACACCAAAGTGTATCATGTCATTCTGGTTGCTTAGTGCTCAGTTTGGTCTGTAAGTCAGATTTAATTTGCGATCTCTTAACTTTATTGATTTATAGCAAGCTGCTACAGAGTGTTATATTTTAAAGCTATATTCTGCTTCCAACAGGGAAGGGCAAAAGAAAGATGCGCGTAAACATTTCCTAACTCGAGAGCTGCGAGTAAATCCGCTCCTGGGACTCAGGGCTGAAACCACGGATGTCACGGCCACCTGCAAACTCTGCTCCTGGCTCAGACTTGGCCTGGGCTGGGGTCTCTGCTCGGGTAGAACCTGAGAGATTTCCGTCCTAGGAACAGACCTGAACTTATCACTCCTCCATAAACACATGATGGGTGAGCAACCAGCCGATCGTTTCCACTGCTTTTGTTACCTAAAAACATAGTCAACGTTAAGAACCCATCAACTTCTGTGCTGCCACAGCTTGTGATCTTAAAAATGAACGCGAGTGATTTAATTTATGTAGTCTCAGATGCTGGGTGACGTTTATGTATCCATTTGCATTTCTAAGGAATGCATCCTTGAAAACATTTTGTTATTTTTGTTTTAACTCAGAATGCTTTTCTTCAACCAAATGGCCTTTTCCCTTCACCTTAAAATGTAGGATAGCATAGTCTAATACTTACGCATCGAACACTTAGCCGTATGCACACAGAGACACGCATGGCTCATGCACACCGAGTGTGTCCAGCTGGGGAGGTGGCACCGCATCAGCCCACCCCGCGTCAGTCAGAGCGTGTGCCTGCCTGCTCCCAGGGGGCAGGTGACACTGGCCCTGCCCTGAAGGATGTGCTTCCACGCCTGGACCAGTGACTTACTTTTACACACAGGTGACTTCCCCGTCCATTTCATATCTGCTTTACATGTCCTGTGTTCAGATCCACCGGCAAGGAAGAACCCTGGGTGGCATGTGTACACCAGCGTGTAGCCGAACGCGGGAAGGTCAATGGCCCTCACGTCCGCGTGTGCCGGGGTCTCAGGCTGCCTGCAGGCGTGAGCTGCAAAACATAGCATTGATGCCATCAGGAGAGGGTGGGCCCGCCCCCACTGCACAGGAGCTGAGGCGAGGGAGCCAATGCAGTGAGGGACTCAGCCATGCTCAGGGCCTTTACGTGTACGTATCATACGGTTATATACAGAGATTCCGAGTGGAAATCTTCCTTTGAAATAGCAGAGCAAGCCCGATCAACAGTGCAGGCCAGCAGTGTGTTCAGCTTTCCTTGGCGGTCAGTCTTGCCAGCTAACATGGGCAAATGGACTCCCAACGGCCTTGGTTTGTGTCAGGTGACAAGAACTGCCGGGTGCAGGTAACTGAGCGGCAGACCTTGATGTATACGCGGACTCAAGGAAAAGAACACGTGTTCGCGAAGCATGTGATTTAGTAATGAAAGTAATTGTGGTGCTTCTTTGTAGTTCTGTTTCCTTTATGTGTCTGAAGCAAAGAACTTGACAGATTATTACAAAACAAGTCTATGATTCTAAAATGGTGAAAGTCAGTGCTTTATGTATTGTCAATATTTTACCTTTACCTACCTTCCAAATTTTTAACATGGTGAGTTCCTAGCAATGATATAGGATACATAATACTATGTGCTGTATATGCATAACATGATGTATATGTGTAGTAGGTGATATACTAGTGATAACTTTGAAATAATACACATAATACCGATAAATATACAAAAATCATAATTTCCTGCCATAATGATTTTTCTTGCCTGCTAATGATTTTATACTTACATGATAGAAGCACAATATTTTGATAAATTAATAGTGAGTGAAGTGAATTATTGATTACTAACCAAGCAAAACTTTTTCATCTCTTATGATTGAAACATAAACTTTCATCTTTATTCAATCAACTCTTACATACTTCAAATAGCAAAAATAGCATTTTAAATATTTACTTTCCTCTGTCATAGCACAGGGCCTAGATGACAAATGTAGAGGACAGTCAGCTCATCCCTGCCCTGCCCAGCCCTGCCCAGCCCTGCCCAGCCAAGCCCTGCACTCCCTGCCTGGCCCAACCCAGCCCAGCCCAGCCCTGCCCAGCCCTGCCCAGCCCTGCACTCCCTGCCCCGCTCAGCCCAGCCCAGCCCAGCCCTGCTCAGCGCCCCCTGCCTAGAGCAGTGTCTCTCCCTCTGAGCACCTGGAGCCCCCAGCAGGATTTCCCACATCCAGGCCTAAGCTTCAGCCTCGCTTGTGCTGCTGTCCCGGGGCCAGCACCCCCTCAGCATAGGTCCAGCAATCCTCAGTTTTTTAGGTTAGGAAACCACGCCAAACCACCCAAGCCCTCCTGGCCACCCCGAGGCGTGCTCCTCCCACGGGCCCAGGCGGCCTCAGCCCCACTTACGTGTGCACTCGGTCTGCACCCCACTCCAGGTGAGGTTGGCGAGGCAGGTCCGCGTGGTGGAGCCCTGGACGTGGTAGCCTTTCCTGCATCTGAAGAAGACGGTGCTGCCCACCTGCGGGGAGACCCACAGGGTGTCAGGGGCTGGGCTGCAAGCTCCCCTGGGGGCTTCTCTCAGCGCTGTCTGCCCAGGGTGAGAGCACCCTACCTCACACTGCGCTGTTCCCCTTTGCTCTGCACTCGCAGAACTTTCTCTTACTCTTCTGTAACAACTGTTCATTATTTTTCTTTCGCTATCTACATTTTAAGTAGCTGGAAGGTACTGGAAGGTTGCTCTGGCTGCCCCTGTCAGGACCCACTGTCTAAGCCTCCATCCCGGTTGTTTTCCTGCTGCTTCGGACCTGCAAACTCGGCTTCACTCTGAACATCTGAGGCATCCCCCTCTCTCCCTCCCCCCATCCCTTCCTTCTGTCCTCCTTTTCTTCCTCCCTCCCTTCCTTCCTCCTTTTCTTCCTCCCTCCCTCGCTCCCTTCCTCTCTTCCTCCCTCCCTCCCTCCCTCTCTCCCTCCCTCCCTCCCTCCTTCCCTCCCT
>PVJA010026570.1:0-29508 GCA_004027025.1 Myocastor coypus
TCTATAGAATGATTGTGAGGACAATATGCAATATGTCAACTTTCAAAGAAAAGAAGGGGGAAAAGAAAAAAAAAAGTAATGTGGATTTAGAAAGGTTAATGTTTAATTGTTTGATCAATCTTATGTACCTACATGTATTAATCTAAACTGATCTGATGATGAAAACATGTAATATAACCATTGTTAAATTTAAACAATAAAAAAATTGAAAAAAATAAAAATAAAAATGAATTGATAAAAAAAGTAGGCTATGTTGAAAGCTAAATAGACTATATATGAATATATCAATTATATATATATATTATATATAAATATATGGATTATATATATTGCAATGATATTGTAATATATATAGCTATAAAAATAAACTGAGCATGGTGACACACCCCTGTGACCCCAACAGTTGGGAGGCTCATGCTGGATTGCTGCAAGTTCGAAACCAGCCTGGGTTACACAGTTAGCTCAAGGCCAGCTTAGCCTATATATAGTAAGACTCTATCTCAAAAAAACAAAACAAAAACTAATAAATATATAAAATTATTTGACTACATAATATTATAGCCAGCCATATTTTGAGTGAAAAATTCTTACCAACTTATTGAAGTAAATGTGGAGGGAATAACTTGATCTTGATACTGCAATAAATTTATTTATTTATTTATTTATTTATTTATTTATTTATTTATTTATTGTGCTTAGTATAGGATCTACAGAGTCTCACTATGTAGATCCGATTCCTAGTGATTCTGTTTTCAGCCTCCCAAGTGCTGGGATTAGAAGTGCACACTACCACTCCCTGTCTCAGCACGCCCCGCGGACAGGCTAGCGAGGCACTCTGGGAGTTGAACCCCGGCCGCTGCACTCTACCTGAGCTGACGCTTTAGTCCGCTGAGCTATCTGGATGGCCCTCCTTTAGTTCTTTCTAGGTTTTTATCTTAAATATATTTTCATTTAAAAACATGTTAAATATCCAAAAGAATGTATATGTAATATCTACGTGGACTCATCTGATAACATACACATTTCCCGTAAGTTACACCAAGGCTTGCCATAGATGTGTGCTCATCTAGAAGTCACAAAGGTCGCCTTGTTTGGATCAGGGCTCTGGCATCTGTGACCGAGGATCCCTTGATGAGCTCAGCCAGTATTAGGAGAGACTTTGAACCAAAGGATACACAGCGTTTTTATCAGGTGAGAGAGGAGAACACACGGAGGGGAGGGCCACGTGGGGACTGAGTCAGGGCCAGAACCCCGGCTGTGAGTTAAGCAAGACGAGAGCTTCCAGAGGAATCAGGGAACAAATTCTTTCTCAGAGGTTTCAGCAGAAATCCAGCCACCCTGACCCTCTGACTTTAGACCTCTGGCTCCCAGCACTTGAGCAAAGGAGTTTAGGTTGTCTGAAGCCACCTGCTTCATTGTGATTTGTTACAGCAGCAATCCTGAGAAGCTGATGCATCCAGTACTACCTGCTACCTTAAAAAGTGGATTCTATCAGCCTCTAACAGTACTTTTGTATCCCTTTCTAATAAAATGCTTCTTTATTACTATCCAAAGTAAGTACCATCCTGAATTAAAGACATGAATCATTCATGTCTTTCGTTTATTAGTAGCATTGTTAAATTTATCGGTACCATTTGTACAGAATGGTAAGACTCATCATAGGGAATTTGTACCTGTATATAATATACCTGGCTTCCTCTTTTTTGCTGTTCCCCTCCCCTCTTTCAGCCCCTCTTTACCTCCTCTCTCACAAAGGTTTGTTTCCATTTTACTCTTCTTTTCTCATTTTCTTCTTTTCCCTTCCTCCTTCATCTGGATCCCTTTTATTTTTTAGCAATTTCTTCCTATTTCACAACATATATTATACACTTTGAACTATATTTCAGTTTCTCATAAAAGAGAAACAATGAAGGATTTATACATTTGTTTGATTTATTTCATTTGAGTATAAGCTGTCAAAATCCACCCATTTAGCAATGAATACATCACTTTATGCTTTTTGCGGCAGAGTAGTACTCCACTGTATTAAAAACACATTTTTTAATCCATTCATTTTACTTGTCCAACTCCTCTGGCTAATGTTCCAAGAACAATACTGAATAAGAGTGTAATAGTGCATCCTTGTCTTGTTCCTGCTTTTACAGTGAAAGTTTTCCGTTTGGGTTCATTTAGTATAATGTTGGTTGTTGGTTTGTCACATGGTTATCAGATTAAAATAAAAGTCATCTATTCCACGTTTTGTAGGGATTCTATTATGAATGGGTGTTGGACTTTATCAAACACTTACTGAGGCAATCCCACATTTTGTTTTTTTTCCCCTTGAATCTGTTAGTATGGTGTATTACATTTATTGATTTTCATATATCGAACCAAATCACCTATGAAGTAAAGCCCATCAGAATCAAAGAAGAAATCTCAACACAATCCCTCAAGTCAAGAAGAGCTTGGGACGAAGTCCTGAAAGAAAACTTCCAATCCAGCCTGATCAAAAGAGACTGAGAAAGTCACTACATACTTGTTAAGGAAAAACTCCAAGATGAAGAGATAACTACCATAAATATTTTTGCTTTAAATATAGTCCTCTCAACTATATTAAATAAGTTTAAGTGGGCATAGACAATGGAGGACGTTAAGTCCCACTGCCATGAATAGATAGATCAACCAGATTAAAAAATCAACCAAGAAATACCAGAATTGAACCAAACCAGTGAATGAGGAGACTTACCAGATGTCCACAGAGTGTTTCACCACACTGCATCAGAATATGCACATTATCTTACCATAACACAATAAAATTGGAAATCAGTGCCAAAGTGAAACACACTTAATATTCTGCCCTTGGATTCAAATTCTAAAACCTTGGTTACTATATAATTTGGTGTAGATTTTTCCTGGTCATGAATAATTGGAGTTCTACATGCTTCAGTTATCTGTACGTCTAAGTATGTCTAAATCTTTTTCCATGCTTGGGAAATTTTCTACCATTACTCTGTGAACGGGATTTTCATGTAGTTTGTGCTAACTCCTGCTCTTTCATCGATTTCAATCAATATTACAGTATCTTCCTCACATCATCCTGTAGCTGCTGGGTTGCTTTTCATGGTCCCATGCAATTTTTAATAGATCTTTTTTTTCATCATTGTTAATGGTGAACCTATCTCCTAAGCCCTAGGTTCTGAACCAATTTGGTTCAGTAGATTTTGTAAGCTGTCGAAGGATTTTTTAATTTCCTGGACATCGGTTTGAATATGTTTCATGAGTTATATTTCTTTCATATGTCAGGTATTCATAGTTTCTATCAGTTATTTTCCTACATTCCTCTTTTTTAAAAAAAAATTAGATTTACTTTAGATTTGCCAAGCAATTTCGTCATTATTGTCATCATCTCCTTTTATTCCTGTGAGATATTTCTACTCTGATTTCTTCTATAGTCTCATGCATTTTGGGTTTTTTGTGTTGTTTTGTTTTGTTTTAATTTTGATTTTCACTGCTGCTGCCATCACTCCAGAGAACTCAGCTAGGGTGGCTCTGATTTCCTCTGGAACTTTGTCCTCTGGATTTGACCTGGGTGGATCATGGGGCTCCATTTTGACTCTGTATCTTAGGGTTTTCTATATTTTAATTTAATTTTGTTTTCCAGGTTAATGCTTATAAGTTTCTTGCAGTGGACAGCCTCATCACCATTATCAAGGTTTCCTAAAGGAATGCCTGTTCCTCAGTGATATCTTCTAGGTGCAGGTGGTTCTTAGTCTCTGTGTCTATCTTTCTAATTTATTAAGTACAAGATGCTTCTCTCTATTTGGCTCAGCACCCAGTCATTTGGTGCTGGACTATGGTGACACTTATAACTCCTGTCACAGTATTGTCATGCGGGAGCGAACAACTGATTTTTTCAGTTGGTATAGCATCAGTTTTACAGTAGGTATAGCATCCTGGCTAAAGTACTAGAATGATGATGCCAGAGCATTAGGCACAGCCTAACACCTGACAAACTGTGGTAGCTATTCATTTGGTACCTTTAAACACGGTGGCAATCTACACTTCTATAACAAAACTCAACATTATTCAGGAACTTGTATACAAAGAGTTTGCCCTCCGTAGAGTGCCTTTACCCTGTGGTGGGGAAATTTAAGACGGATGACATTTTGAAGCTGATTAAAAGACCAGAGAGAGAGCCGGGTATGATGGTGCACGCCTGTAATCCTAGCACTTAAGAGCCTGAGGCAGGAGGATCGATGTGAGTTTGAGACTAGCCTGGGCTACAAAAGCGAGCTCAAGGCCAGCCTGAACTGCATAGTGAGACCCTGTCTCAAGAAAAAAAGAAAAAAAAAAAAAAAAAAGACTGGAGAGAATGTTCTTTCAGATGTAAAGATCATAAAATCAAGGGAGACAGTTGAGGAGAGAAAGATGATAAATATATCATAAAAAGAATAAAGATAAAGGCCTAAACAACCTAACCCAAAAAAAGAGACAAAAAGAAAAGAAAAGAAAAATGAGAAAGAAAACCACCCGTCTCTGCCTCTCTCCCAGCTCCTGCGGGGTCCTCAGACAGAGCTCGCTGAGGCTGCTCCCTGCCTTTACAGTCAGCTCTCCAGTGAGGCCGGCCTTCTTCATCTGCTTCCACTAGCACAGCTCCATCCTCTTGGGCCAAGGGGGGCATGTGTGATGCTGGGGGCTGTCTCTCTCTTTGCTCTTGCTGTCACTGAGGAGATGCCAGTTCTACTTCAGTCTCTGCTCTGGGGCAATGCTACTCTCGGCGATCTCGGGAGAAGTTGGAGCTCCAGTGTCTGCTGCTGCACCTCTTGGTCCCTGGCTTTATCCACTCACTACTTCCGCCTCCATTCTGGAGATAGCCCAGTGCTTCTCTGCCTGCTTCAGTCTCCTTTTTCTGCGGAAGTCAGTGCCACAGCTATGTAAGATCCACATATCTTTATCATATTCACTGGTTGTAGGGCGGAAAGTCATGAATCACCTCTGCTGGGATCCCTAACCTTACAACGTGGGTTTGTAGTTAGTTAGGGTGCATGACAAAAACAAAATGCTAGCAGCCCGCTGGGGAGGAGCAGCGCTGGCAAAAGCTCCTATTGGCTGCCACATCCCTCAGCGCGAGAAGCAAGGGCTCTTCCCTCCCAAATCGGTCCTACTGGGCCGCCTTCTGCATTCAGTCCCTTTCCTGGAGACTTCACACTGTGGCAAATCGTGCTCAGCACTCACACAGCAGCGCCACCAGCAACCCTGTAAACTGAGTCGTCCTTTTGTGAAGTCCCTTGTCTGCTCTTGGTTTGAGCTACCAGTCGGATTTCAGATTGATTTGGGCATCACGATGTATGTCCTGCCCTTTCCTCCTTTTACCTGAGTACCTCCAGTATGGCTCCTCCTCTACTCAAGCTGTGTTGACTCTGTCATTCTCTTCTTTTGCCTTATTGTATCATAGAGATAAGCAATACATGATGAGATTGACAGATAGATGGATACATACATACATACATACATACATACATACATGGTAGACAGCAGACAGATAGCAATCTAAAACACATTTGGCGATATAGCTCAGCAGACTAAGGGCTTGCTTAGGTTAGTGCAGGGGCCAGGATTCAATCCCTGACACTGTATGCCGTGTGGGCCCCGACCCTGTGTGCTCTGAGCCTGAGATGGATGGAGTACCCGTATGGTGGTGCAGGCCTGTAATCCTAGCACTAGGGAGGCAGAAATCAGGAAGATCACTATGAGTACAAGTTGCATAATGAGACCATGCACACACACAAAAAAGAACAACAAAAACTAAAAAAAGAAAACATATTGTTTGTTTTTGCCTGCATGTACTAACTATAAAGTAAAAGCTGTGTGTACTATGTTATCTTCTAACTTGTCTTTTAGCTTGATAATTATATTTATGGGATCCTGGGTCCAGCACCATAACTCAGTGGACTAAGCACCTGCCTCAGCAAGCACAGGGACCAAGGTTTGATTCCCACAGCACATGTCACATTGGCCCAACCCATGCACACCTATAATTCCAGCACTGGGGAGGCTGAAAACATGAGGACCACTATGAGCCAGAGCTGCTTAGTGAGACCCTGTATGAAATACATTTTTAAAAATTTGATAAATATTTATAGGATCCTTTCAAGTTGACTTAAACATATGATTTATTTATGTCACTCATTTCTTTAGATCATTTATTCATTCTATTGCTGAATATATGATCTATTCTAGCTCTCTTTTTATTACACTACTAAAATCATGCTTTTAGATCTACAAGTACAAACAACAAAGATTTCTATCATCAAGAATGTAAACCTCAGATCAAAATTACTAGATTTTAGAGTGTGATCTTTCATGTTCATCAGGTAATGCCCGAGTATTAGTAAAGCCAGTGTCACCAGGACTTGAGTATTCCTGTTACCCCACCACCTGCCAGTAATTCCTGTTTGGTCTGATTCATTTGGAAAAATTTGAACTGAATTTCATACAATCATTTTGTTTTTATTTTTTTTTTAGAATTTTTATTTTATTTTATTTATTATTATTTTTTTCTTGTTTCAGAACCCTTGTTTGCTTATTCACTCATTTTCGTGGCCGGCTCAGCCCGCCCCGAGGGCAGGGCTGGCACAGCATGTGGTGCCAGGGATCGAACCACGGTCCCTGAAGCCGCCCAAGCTTCCCCAAGCAGGTGCTTTAGACCACTGAGCCATCCCGCTGGGCCCCATCATTTTGTTTTTAAAGGTTGGAATCAGGTAGACATTTCTGAGGACATACTATGTGCTATACCTGTGTTCTTCTATGCTATTTAATCCCAAAAATCTTCCAGAAGGAAGATATCTGCATCACAAATTTCCAGTCAGAAAGCTGAATTTTAGAGAGATGACCAATGGGCTAGTTCATGTTTTAGCTAATAACACGTACTGTACTCCAAGGATTCTAGTTAGGCTCGTGCTGGCACCACAGCATTTTTCCACACTGATAATTTATAGAGTCAGAGCCAGTGTTATCAACCAACTTCACATAGCACCTTACTGAAAAAAAAAAAAAGAATTCTGAGAGGTAAGTTAGAGTGGGAAACTGCCACTCACTTTAGCTGTATATGATGTACTGTTGACAAAGAAGGAATGCA
Source organism: Myocastor coypus (assembly GCA_004027025.1). NCBI lineage: Eukaryota > Metazoa > Chordata > Mammalia > Rodentia > Myocastoridae > Myocastor > Myocastor coypus. The sequence continues at coordinate 7,118 of PVJA010026570.1, forward strand.
TTTTTAATGCCTCAACATATCCTGGTGGAGTGCACTGAACCCAGCATTTATCAGTCAGCCCAGGTGAAGAGCCACTGAGGTTTAATATTCTATGGCCTTCTCCTGACAGCCACTGACAACGTATCCAATTACTTAAGCAGCCTTTCCAGCACCACTTATGCAAATCTAGCTCTCTCTGTGCTACTTTAATAAAGAAAAATTTGTATGCAATGAGTAGCATCCTATATATAAACTACTTTTTGTTTTAAGTTCTATAACCTCTGGATATGCTTCCACCTTGCCAGTCTATTTTTTAGCATACAACCTTGAAAATAAGATGTGAATTAATAATCCATATTAATACATGATTATAATTACCTTTTTAAAGTCTTTTCGAGACAGGGTCTCGCTATGCAGTTCAGACTGGCCTTGAGCTCATTTTTGTAGCCCAGGCTGGTGTCGAACTCACATTGATCCTCCTGCGTAAGCCTTCCAAGTGCTGGGATTATAGGGATGTACCATGATGCCCAGCCTAACATTTCAAGTACACATAATGATAACATTCATCACATGGGATTTGTGCCTATATATGTTATATCTTTTTTATTGTTGTTTCTCCTTTCTTTCCCCTCCATTCAACCCTCTTACCCTTCTTCTTTGTCAAAGCATTGTCTACATTTTTTCCTCCCATTCTTCTTTCCTTTGCCCCTTTCTTCCTTTTCCCCTCCCTCCTTTCTAGTATCCTAAAACCATTTGAACATTTTCTTCCTATTTCACAATAGCCTCTTGAGATTTCAAGGGAGACAACAAGCTAAAGTAGGACATCAACAAGATAAAACTTATCCCTTGAAGCGGGGTCTCTACTCACCAGATACAACTTCGAGATGAGATACAGAAGGCAACATAAACCATGGAAAGTACAAGAACTCACACTCCACACTACACAGTAGGTCTTTTAGGTACCCACTGACAATACATAACTCCCTGTGAGCAAGAGAACACACCGTCCACCTCCTGCAGAGGTCAGAGCCTGGCTATATTAATTCTCTTGTCCCCACAAGGTCATTTCCAGGTGGCATGGCTGAAGAAGTAGCTTTACTGAGATAAAGATTCCCAAGTGATATTTTAAAGAAATTCTTAATTTGGAAAAGGCAGTTGTGGGAAAGAGCAAAGTCGTTTTGATGCCCAGCAATGCACACACACACACACACACACACACACACACACACACACACACACGTACACATACACTCACACATCGGTGTATACAGAATGAGAACACAATGCTCCTAAAGATTTTTTTATCCTAGAAGGAAGACATTTAAGGAGGCAATAATCATACCATGTCTATGCAAATTTTCACAAAAAATGAAAGAGCAATACTTCTTACTTTATGAGGTCAGCATTATCTTGATACCAAAACAAGACAAAAACATTAAAACAAACAGAAAAGCATGGCCAAGTAAATCTCATAAACATGATTCTTTCAGAAAATGAAATATTAATAAATTTAATGGTGCATTTTTAAAGAACTAGTCTATAGGATTAAGCACAATTCTTCCAAATACAATGACAGTTCATCACTGTAATAACATATAGTCATCTCAGTAAGAAAAGAAAAAAATATTGAAAACATTTGACAGTGCATCATTCTACATCAAAATTGTCCACAACACGTGCTTATCACGTGCTTATCACGTGACCCAACATTTTCTGTGTCTTTATCCAAGGCAAAAAAAAAAAAAAAAAAAAAAAAAAAAAAAAAAATGCATGCATCCTTCCATAAGGAAAATTGCTCTAAACTTAAAGCAACCCAAATACATCACTGGAAGATGTATAAACAATTTACACTACATCCACATGATGGATTACAACTAAACAATGTCAATGAACAAACTACTGCTGCAGTTAGGAAAGTGAATGAGTATCAGCGGTGTCCACCCATGGGGCATAGTGGCCCTGCCTGTGATCTCAGCACTCGGGGAGGCTGAATCAGGAAGACTAAGAGCTCAGTCCCCTCCTGGGAAACTTAGTGAGTCAAAAAAGGAAAAGGAAGGGGCTGTAGCACAGCGTGGAGATACCTCAGCTCACACCTCAGTCCACCTCTGTAAGTGACAGAGGCACACACAAATGCTGATACGCTATATGATTGATTCACTCATATCACATTTTATTTTTTGTATCACATTTTAAAGAAGCCCAAACTATAGAACCAAGCAATACATACATATTTGCTAGAAATGTGAGGTAGGGGGCTTGTAGGTTAGTTCAGTTATTTAAGCGCCTGCACAGTCAAGCCCAGTCAGGCACGGGGACTGTGGATCAATTCCCAGCTGCAAGTGGCTTACCAGACTTGCCCTTAGCCTTAGCCAGAAAAAAAAAAAAAAAAAAATCTTCTCAGCTTTAGGGATGGCCAAATAGCTAAGCACATTAAAGTACCTACAAGCAGGTGTAGGGGTCAGGATTTCGATCCCTGGGGTTCCTGTGCCAGCCCTGCCCCTGGAGCATGCTGAGACAGCAATTGAGGCTGGGCGTGGCTACCCAGGCCTGTAACCCCAGCTCTTGGGAGGCTGTAAACAGGAGCATGGCTATGAGTCTGCTCTGGTAGTGAGACCCTGCACACCCTGTAGACCCTTCCCTGAAATACATACACACACACACACACACACACACACGCGCGCGCACACACACACACACACACACACACACACACACACAAGAAAAGAAGAAAAGAAAAGAAAAAAGGAAAGGAAAGAAAAGAAAAGAAAAGAAGAAATAAGGTGGGAGTGATTAGATGCAAAAAATTGTAAGAAAACTTTTCAAACCATATGCTATTCCAGACCTTGACTGGGTCCATGATTATATTGTATGCACTTATCCAGGCTGATCCTGTGACTGTCCACTGAAAAAATACATTTATTTGAGTTTATCTTGTCAATTTTACCTCAGTCTTACTTGAAAACTCATGTTCCTTGATTTGAGAAACTTCTGTTGCAGAAATTATGAAAACAGAACTTATTACACAGACAGTCCAAAGAACTGGTTTCTTATCCTTGCTTCTTTATTTAGTAGCTTATTTAGTTGTTTCACTTGTAAAGCTCCTTAACATTCCCAGTGTCTTACTTCTTCCACGGGATCATGACTAATTGTACCTGTACTGTAGATGTTGGAAGACTTTGTACATAAAACTAGATAAGGTGGAACAATTTGAGCATCCACAGTAAATAGTCCTATAGCTATAGTAATAAACATTTATTCTACTATCCATTCATACCTTCTTACAAGTATAGGCTGAAAGTATTACTGCTTTCTCACGTTAGATAGAAATACATTGAGAACAGTGGCAGATTATGTAGGATTTTATTGATCACATTCCAGACCTTAAGCTTGTACAGAAAAACTGCCACTATTATTAATAATCATAATATTTATCATAGCTGAAATTAAAAACAGCAATCACTACACTTTTCTTAGGGAAAAGAGTAATTGCTTCATTACTATACATTTTCAATAATTATTATGTACAATTTTGTGGGTTTTGTAATTACTCACCGTTATAATAATTACATCATAATAATTTTATTATCAATTTGAAATTTGGAAACAAATAAATGTTAGTGGCTGAATAATATATTTAAACTTCACTAATCATATTTTCCCTTCAATTTTTAACCAGAATCTTTATGTTCTTGGATTGAACATCTTTTATGTGTTTTTGGTATAACTAATTGCACGATTTCTGCTGTGCTGTTGATTTTGTAGTGTTTACGATAGATCAATTATTCTTACTGTGTGAGAAATTCTAATCTTGTATATAAATATAGCAATTTCTCAGAGAATCTGTCCCCATGTGGCTCTATATGGATTATTGTATTCCACTAGAAAAATAACTTAAGCATGTTTCACCACTCACGCTCATTAAGATGCTGATTCTTAAAAAAAAAAAAAAAAACCTACTTTTTTCCTTGTCAAAAACAGTCCTCAGGGGCTGGCAAGATGGCTCAGTGGTTTAAAGTGCCTGCTTAGGCAAGCTTAAACAACTGCAGGGATCGTGGTTCTATCCTAAGCACAACATGCTGCACTGGCCCCACCCCCAGGGTGGGGTGAGCTGGCCATAATATAAAAAAAAAAGCCCTTATCTCTTAAATATATAATTACTAGAACCAGCAAAAGGTTTTTTAAAGGGTAATATTTTCTTTGAAAACAAAAATAAAATAAAAACTAACAACAGCCAAATAGTATAAAGACAAAACTATGTGGGATATATATTTCATTCCCAATTCTTTTGTTACCTTTAAACATAAAATTACTTTATGTTAAAGCTAAACCTATAAGACAAAAGAAATCAATCCTAAAATTTTTCATGCAATAGTCAAGTCTTTCTGAAAATGATCAAATAACATATTAAATAAAGCAATCAAGAAAATAATATGATCCAAATAACATGTTTACTTGTCTTGTTTCCATGATTTTATCTGAGTGCAAACAATAAAACAGTGTAAGATAAATTATTTGTAGGAATGCTATGAAAATTTTACTTGGAAATTATTTTCCTCCAGTGGTTACATAAAATTACCTGGAAAAAGTTCAGTATAGAATTGAATTTAAGCCATTAAATTTTTCAATAATCAAAAATAAGCATAAACTAATCACTAATCATGCCATGTTGATCATTATGTGCTCTAAACAACTAGCTGCTATACTTTTAGATTGTTTTTTTTCAATTGTAGCCACTAAGAGAAACCAGTTCTTCTGACTGTCTGGCTTAAGTCCAAGGTCCTGAGTTGAATCCCTGGTAGGATAAAACAAAAACGAAAAGAAATCGAGCCTTTCTATCCATGTCCATCTATAAGCGTTTGAATGACTTTTGCTTCTCAGATCCACTTATCTTTGGAAAGAAGAGAAATAAAAGTACTATTAATTGAACAACGATTTGCTGTTATCATTGTGGCCCATTTTCACTTGAAAACCATTGGAGAAATTATATATTAAAACAAATACATGCTACGAAGTTGAATGCATAAAGTGCATTTTAAAATATTTTAATGAGTATTTTTAGAGTGATTTTAGGTTCTCAACAAAATGGAGAAGTCAGAGACCTCCCTAGCCCCTGTGCCCACGCATGCGCAGCCTCCTCAGTCCTCGACTTCCGGCGCCACACAGGTACCTTTCTCACACTAGCTGAACCCGCACTGACCCATCACCGCTGAAGCGTACTGTTTACGTCCATGTTCATTCTTCTGGTTGTGCATTCTGCTGATGTGAACAAATGCATAGCAACATGTGGCCATCAGAACGTTAAGCAAAGCAGTTTCGTTACCCTAAACATCCTGGACCTGCTGCCTATTTATCTCTAATTACTTACTTACCTTAGCAACCGTCAATCTGTTGTTGTCCCCTGTCTCCCTATCTTCGCCTTCCCAGAGTGTCGTCTATTTGAAAATTATACAACATGTAGCCTTTCTGTTTGGTTTCAGGCATTTAGTAATATGCAATTAAACTTTCTCTTTCTATTTTTAGCACTAATAGTCTATTGTCTGGACATAATGTGATTTTATTTATCCAGTCAATTAATAAAGGACTTTTTTGGTTCTTCCAAGATTTGGCAACTGTGAATAAAGCTCCCATAAATATTCATGTTCAACTTTTTTTGGACATGCTTGCCAACCTCTTTAAGTAAATAACAAGATGGCTGGAATAAAAGGTAAGAGTTTCTTTAGCTTTGTGAGAATGGTACCTTCTGTCTTCTACCAGATGATTGCGTTGTGTATTTCCATCAGGAGTGACTAAGAGTTCTTGTTGCTCCACATCCTTTGTCAGCATTTGATGCTATCAGCATTTTGTGCTTCAGCATCCTACTAGGTATGTACTTGTATTTCACCGCTGGTTCTGTTTGTATTTCTGGGGGCTCTTTTTGTCTGAAGAATGGACACTATGGAAGCAAATGAATCCATTGGAATCTAAGGGAAATTTCTTTTGCCCTGGCACTCAGGAAAACCCACTAGCACCCATGAGGAACCCAGGACAATCAAACACTTCTTCATCTGGGACCACCAGTGTCCTATGCTTGGGCCACTGGCCACCACAGACAGGGAATAGGACATGAAGAGAATAAGGCTAAGGTGACCAGTTTCCTGTACTATAACAGTGAAATCAGTGCTAAGGATCTTTATATATTTCTGTAGGGGGGGGGGTGTATTTCAGGGAAGGGTCTACAGCATGTTTAGGGTCTCACTAATAGATCAGACTCCTAGTGATCCACGTGTTTACAGCCTCCCAAGAGCTGGGATTACAGGACCACACCACCACGCCCGGTCTCAAATGCTATCTCAGTGCACCCCAGAGCGGGGCCTGCACAGCAGCCCTAGGGATCAAACCTCAGGCCCCTGAGCCTGTTTGCAGGCACTTTAATCTGCTGAGTTCTTGGCTGGCCCTCTGCGTCTTTGGCATAGCAAGACCGTCGTGTTTTTCAGGGCCTGGGGTAGTGATGAAAACTAAACATCATTCACCAATGAAATTGAAACCCAGCTTCTGACCCAGTTAGTCAGTCTGTTCTTCCCACTCCAGCTCACCACCACTTCAAGGAGTGAGGGCATAGGGAGTTTGGGGATGTTTAACTATTTCGCCCCCATTCCTAAACCATTTTACAACAAGAGAAGTTCCCCCAAGTGCATTAACCACTGAGAGCATTCATGGAACAAGAATTTGGTTTTGTGTATAGCTGAAGGAGATAATAGTAATCTGGATTTATAATTTTCAGCATTTGTTATATCTGGCTCTTACCATTTTCTTTTTCAATGCTGTAATTTAAACCCAGGATCTTGAGCATGCCAGGCAAACACTCTACCACTGAGCTACATACTCAACCTTGACATTTTCATTTTATCAAAACACACACCCCAAAAGATCATCAGAAACTGACACTAGTGAAAATGACATTTTCTGAATGACAGTATATTGCGTTGCATCCTCCATAAAGGTAAGTCCTAACCTCTGGTGTCTGTTAATGCAGCTTTGCTTGGAAATTGTCTTTATTGATGTAGTTAAGTCATATATGAAAAAAAGGTCATGCTGGAGTAGGGTAAGCCCTTAATCCAGTATTAGAAGAAAAGACAGAGATAAAGAAAGAAGAGAACATCCTGTGAAAACAGACACAGAGTTAAGAAAACCACAGGACAGCTGAGGTGGAGATTAGAGTTATGCAACTGCAAAGTAAGGAATGCCAGAGATTACTGAACAACCATCAAAAGTTGGGAGAGAGAACACGGTCCTGCTAAGGACAGTTGTGACATCCTGTGAAATAACGCATAGCTGTTATTTTAGCTAACTCAGGTTTGTTATAGGTTGTTACGGAAATTTAGCAAACTAATACATACTACTAAAGAAATTATGAGAGACTTCATAATATTTCAATTCCCCTGGGGCTGGGGAGATAGCCCAGTGGTGCAAACACCTGCCTGGTAAGCTCAAGGACTTGAGTTCAATCCCCAGTTCTGGGGGGGAAATATATCCCCCTGATATCCCATTTCAGGATGAAAATCATATCATTTGCATTTTCACTGATCTTTGCAGATAAAACCATAGTCAATTTACCCTGTCTTTCTGTCTGTCTGTTGGTCTCAATTTCTTTTTTCTTAATGTATTTGGTACATAGTCTCACTACACAGCTCAGATTCATAACGGTCCTCCAGTTTTCAGCCTCCCCAGCGCTGAGATTACAGGTGTGCATGTACTGCCATGCCTATTCTCTTGTCACTGGCTCAGTGCCTTTGGGGGCAGGGCCTGCACAGCATTTGGTACCAGGAAATTGAACCCTGGTCCCTGTACTTACATAAACATGTGCTTAGCCCACTAAGCTATCTCGCTGGCCCAATTTACCCTGTTTGTCATGATTACTGAAATGATCTTTTCTTCCTTCTTGTTTCAACCTACACAAATCCTTAAGAAACATTTCTTAGCTTGTGTAGCTTATTTTAGAATTGTGCATCCTGCTTATGCCATTGGAAAAATAATTTCCTCGCTTGACCTGAGAGATTGCCCTTAATGTTCCCAAGGAATAAATTATCTTATGGATCCTACACATTGCTTAGATAAAACCAGATCAATGTAGGAGAATAAAAATAATTTGGGGTCTCAATTCTCCATGTCCAAACCCCTTGCCATCCTCCCATGTTGAGCATGGTAGTAAGACAGTGGCTCCTACCACCGACTCCTGTTTTCCAGTGCCATTCAGAAACCAAATACCTCAAATGAAACAAGGGGAAAAGATGTATTTTTGTATATATGCACAATAGTTTGGATAATTGTACTGCCAATTTCTGCTGATCTTTTGAAAGGAGTTGTTAATGCTTAAATTCTTTTTTCTTTTTTATTTCTTTCTTTTGAATTTCTTACAACTTTTCTTGTTATTGTTTTGTTTTGTTTTTTTCCTTAAACCAGTCTCCCACATTTATATCTGGTAACCTGAATGGCTAATTTGAAGACAACATCAAGCAACACAGCAACCATTGTTAAATCCCTATTACTTTGTTTAGTGAAATTTTGTGGTGTTTCTAATGCTTTTTTTATTCCTTCCTATCACTATTTTGTATTCTTTAAAAAAGAAAATGAACAGCTGCGACAGCTCTAGTGGGTGCAGAGAAGGAGAGATTGTATTTTTCTGGAAAACAGTGGGGAGGGGCCGAAGGGGTTTCAGAAACGTACTCACTGAAAGACACTCTGAGAAAGCTGTGTGAATAAGAACTTTGCCTGTATAGTGTTGAAGACTCAGGCTGCATATGAAAAAAGAGAATCTGCTGCTATCTTGGTGGCAAGGACCCTTGGGCAACTTCCTGGGCTATCCTACCAATCTAGCTTCTTTCACGCATATCCATGCAGAGGAAGTGATTAAGGATTAAGGAGAGAAGATCTGTGTGGGGACCACTCTACTTTTACATGGCTCAAGAGCACAGCCCTCAAGGGAAATCTAATCAGGGTGAGCCAGGTCAGAGTCAGTGACTTCATGTAATCGGCACTGAACATTAGTCTCACAGCTGCTGTGCGGATTTCTGGCAAAGGTTTCCCCAATCCAGACATAAACCTAGTCAAACAAGGAAATGTCAGAAGGGAGCGTGCAGGAGACGCTGCAGCGCTTGGAGGGGTTCTTACGTAACCTTCAGTAGGCTACCCGGCCACAGGAACTGCAGAACTAACTTTGTAGGGCACGTTGTTTGTATTTTGTCTACCACAACACACACTTTTGTGGTCATTAATTCCCAATTTAACATCCAGTATTCCAACATTTACATTCACAGTTAGTTTTATTTTGGTTTTGGATTTATATAGCCTGAGCTGGTCTCCAACATGCAGTGATCCTCTTGCTTCAGTCTCCTGAATCCTGGTATTATAGTCATGCACCAGGCTTCATTCTCATTGAAGAAGCACATCTAGAGCCTAGAATATGTGCACAGCATTATTATCAGTACACTATGTTTACATTAGAACATTAAAACTTTAACTATGATTTAGGCAAATTTCTTTTTTATTCTTATTTCAGAACTTTTGTTTGTTTATTTATTTATTTTTATGGCCGGCTCAGCCTGCCCTCAGGGCAGGGCTGGCGCAGCATGTGGTGTCGGGGATCCAATCGCGGTGCCTGAAGCCACCCAAGCTTCCCAAGCAGGCTCTTTAGACCACTGAGCCATCCCGCCGGGCCCCATTTATGCAAATTTCTTATGAGATATACCACCACTTGCTTCAACATAAGTATACTATAGTGCCAAGCAAGTATTACCTAGTCTGAGGGTGCTGTTTAGCTAGCTCACCAACCTATTTGCTAAATTATTTAAACATATAGGCAAATATTCACTTAGCTGAGAAATATACATGAAACACTCATGTATAGTAAAAGTAGAAAAGGATGATTTTATAAAAACTGAAGCCACAATATAAAATGAATTATTTATAATCAAATTAAGTAGTTAATCTGAGCACAGATATGTGCAATAAATTATAAATAATTCGTAGATAATACAAAATGTGAAGCAAGGATTTGAAGGTGCACTAGGCAGAAAAAGAAGAGAAAGAATATGTAGCTAATAAACGTATCCTCGTGTATAAAGGTATGATTTTAACACATGTAGTTTTTTTTTTAAATGTATTTGGTACAGATTCGCACTATACAGCTCAGACTCATATGAAACTCCTGTTTTCAGCACCCACAGTGCTGAGATTACAGGCATCTGCCACCTGTCTTGGTGGCCAGCTCAACATGCGGTACCGGGGATCAAACCCTGATCCCTGAGCTTGCATAAGCAGGCACTTAGTCTTCTGAGCTATCTTGCTGGCCTAACAAATGTGGTTCTAAAGGAAGAAGCAGAAAAATAGTAGAGAATCTTGAATTTCATGCTAAAGAGTGGCTGTAAGTTTTTCCCCTTGGTAATTATGTTAGAAGCAGAGACCAGTTGGGTAAGTGTTAAAATGGTTTAGGTGATAGATGTTCTAGCAGACACAGCAGCACCGAAGATGAGAAAATGAATTAATTGTAAAGATACTATAGTGTTGGATGGACAGGAACTGATCAGCAGTTAAAAGTAGGAGGGAAAGAAAGGGAATTTTAAAGAAGACTTCAGGTTACTAGATTGAGCCACTGAGAAAATGAGGTGAATTTACCTAAACAGGTTGAATATTTATTGAGAAATTTCTATGCGCCAGCCTTATACTGGATGAAAACGTAGTATTTTAGCAAAACAGCTCAAAATAAAGGCTCTAGACTCAGACCTGGATTTAAATCTATGATTTGCATATGACATTCAGCTTGTGCTTTTCTGAGTCACATATTCTTATCTGTGAATAGACTGTGGCAGTCATGAAGGTTTCTACTATAAAGGGTACAATTTGTTGACAGCCCCAGCTGTCAGAACCGTCGAGATCTGCTTCGACCTTCCGGCTAAGGCCATGCCTATGCACCTCTGCAGGCTCCCTGGACTGCCCGGCAGTAACGAAAGGACTGAGGCACAGATCAGTAGAATGGACTGAGAATCTCTGAAGAGGGCCCTGCAGGCTAGGATTTAGCATAGTTGTCGAGTGCTTACCTAGCAGGCACAAATCTCTGAATTTAATCCCTAGCATGGCGGGGGGCGGGGGGAAGCCCTTGCATTTATGATAAATTGATTATTGATAAAGGTATGAGGACAATTCAAATGGTACTAAGGTAGCTGAGTGAATGAATGTCTATGTGTAAAAGACTGGAGGACAACCACCACCTCCAGTCATATATAAAAATAAACTCAAAATAGATCACAGAACTAAATACACTCCCTAACACTGTTCAGCCAGGCATGTGTGTTGTCACTTTGAATTAGGGGAGGGTTTCTTGGGTATGACACCAAAAATACAATTAACAAAAGAAATTGGGTGGCTGGGGTTTGATCCCCAGCTTCCTGTGCTGGCCCCACCCTGGGGCATGCTGGGAGGGCAATTGAGACTGGGTGTGGTGGCAGGAGCCTGTAATCCTAGCACTTGGGAGGCTGAAAATAGGCTGATCTATGAAATGAGACCCTGAACGCCTATAGACCCAGTATCAATACCTTAAAAAAAATGGATTTACCAATTTACTCAATAACGAAAGACAGCTAATATAGGCTAAAGACTTGAGTAGACATTTCTCAAAGAAAGATATACAAATGGCCGAGAAGCACATGAAGAGATATTATACATTCATCGTGAAGGAAAGGTAAATGTACCATAGTCACTAATATAACTATAATAGGAATGATAGTAACAAGTGTAAGCAAAGACAATGGGAGCTTCATACATTGCTGGAGGGAATGTACTATTATTTGATCACTTTGGGAAATAACTTAGTATTTCCTCAAACATATTTAACTACAGTTACTATACATGCCACCAGTTCTCCTCTTTGGTACATACTTGAAAGAAATGAAAATATTTCTATACAAAACCTCATCAAAGCTCAAAAATCACTATGTACAGTAACCAAAGAATGTGAGCAACATAAATGTCCACTCATAAACTGATGAATAAATACATACATTATATACATACAATAGTATATTACCTATCAATTTAAAAAATGACATATTAGTATATACTATCATATGGATAAATTCTGAAGGCATTATTCTAATTGAACTAAATCAATGACAAAGATACATAATTTCATTTATATGATGTTTTCAAAATAAATCCAAAATGGTAAAAAACAAAGACAGTAGAGACTGAGAGAGTGAAAGACAGGGAAATGAATAATAAATAGAATGTTAAAGCTGTTTTAAAATTAGGCTGGTTCAAGCTGCATAATTCTATAAATATACTAAAATCAATTTAACTGTATACATTTAATAAGTAGATTGTATAGTATGCAAGTGATATCTCAGGAAAGGCTGTTTTATTATAGGTCAGAGAGGTCATGCCATACATCATTCTCTACCTTCTATTCATAAATTAAAAAGCAATTTAAATACTGTGTGTGAATTCCTAGGGATCCCACAGTAAAGTAACAAGACCACAGTGACTCTAAATGACAGCAATATTTGCTCTCAGTTCCAGAGGCTGGAAGGTAAAAATCAATTGATCATCAATATGATCAATTCCCTCTGAGCAGTCAAAAGAATCTGCTCTGTTCCTGTCTCCTTCTTCCTAGCGGTTGCTGTCAGTCCCAAGCATTCTGTAGCTATGTGGGTGCATTATCCCAATTGCTGTCCCCACATTGATGTGACATTCTCCCTCCTTGTGCCTCCCTTTGGAATTGTGCTTGCTTTTCTTAGTCACTACCTAATGTCATTATATCTATATTTACAACTAATATTAACTCATAGAGAAGTAGGACTTTAACAAATCCTTTTGGAGCTAGACATACAGCCCATGCCTGTAATTCCAGCACTCAGGAGGCAGAGGCACCACTTCTGGGAATTTGAGGCCAGTCTGATCTACACAGCACCATCCTGAGCTACAAACCAAGACCTCGTCTCAAAAAAAAAAAAAAAAAAAAAAAAAAAAAAAAAAAAAAAAAAAAAAAAAAAAAAAAAAAAATATATATATATATATATATATATATATATGTAAATATATATAAAATATATATATATATATAAATTTGGGGGACACAATTCAACCCATAACAGACTATAAGCCGTTTCAATTGATTCTCTCATATAGTCCCTTGTTTTCAATAGTTCGGTGTCAGAAGCAAAGTAGGTACTAAATAAATATTCATTGACTGATTGAGCTTTTTAATCTATATAGCTGTCCACTCTAATTTGAGAGATCTTTAGGGTTAGTCTATAATCTTACTTGAATTTATGTCTTAATGTTTAATTAAAAGAGTAGTTCCTTCTAATCAGAGGTTTTGCATTTACATACCTTGCCAACATAACTGGCCAATAGATTGTTTGCTGAATCGATACAATCAGTCCTTTAAGTGGAACCCTGTAAACACCAGTCAACACAGTTCACACGATCTTAAAACAATATCAGTTCCATTCCTCTTACTTTGTCCTCAGTAGAGATAGAAAGTATTCTCACAATCATCTTTCTTTCTTCTATTATCCAGGCCACGCATCTCAAATTCTGTAATCTTCCAGGAGAATTCATAGAAATTTTTAAATGCATTGACATACATGGAAAAATATTTGTTAATTTTTATTTCAGAGCGATTATAGTATTTATTTTACATAGTCTTACGTATTTATGTCATTCTTTTTAAAACAAAAATACACAGCATTTGCATCAAACTTTTTCAAATATTCAGTGAATATTAAAGAGTTTTATTATGATTACTAAGCTTTTGCTGCTTAAGTCTCTCTTCTCAGTCTCTCTCTTTCTGTCTCACACACACACATACATACACACACACAATTTAATTTTTTTCTATGGTTAAGGATCATAATCATCTTCTACGTTTAAAAAACACATCTCAGGATTACCAAAAGTAACATATTTGAATTCAGAATATTGTTTATTATAAAATAAATTGTTAGCCGGGCATGGTGGCTCACGCCTGTAATCCCAGCACTTGGGAGGCTGAGGCAGGAGGATTGGTGCGAGTTCGAGACCAGCCTGGGCTACAAAAGTGAGCTCAAGGCTAGCCTGAACTGCATAGTGAGACCCTGTCTCAAAAAGACAAAAAATAAATAAATAAATAAATAAATAAATAAATAAATAAATAAATAAATAAAAAATAAATAAAATAAATTCTTGTATGTAACCTACCTTAAAATTTTCAAGAGTGATTGAATAAAAAAGCTTATTAATTCACTTTAATCCTTAACTATCCTGCAAAGGGGAATTGAATCTAATTCTTTTATTCATATATAGTCTTTAAATTATGAAACAATACAAGAATGTTGTTCTGAGAAATATCATGGGTAATTAATATGCTCTGCATTTCTATTACTCTTCGTTTTTATATCATTTTGAGTAGGTTAGATGTAAGATACATTTGCACAAAGGCCTAAGTATATGTTATTTGTGAAGAACCATGTTTCTTATTACATGTAGAACTATAAAATAATTTAGTGATTTTAGTTCATTTATAGCACAAGAGGATAAATGGAATCCATCCTTTTTACAGTAAGTTGACTTTTTAGAATAATTCCATAATACATTTGAGAATTTTATTTAATTTGGAATGCTTAACCATGTAAGAGAATGTCTCACCAAATAAAGAGGGAGATTTTCTTTCTTTCTTTTCTTTTTTTCTTCCCCCCCCCCCCCGTCTTTTTCGAGTCTGAGTGTTGCTATGCAGTTCGGGCTGGCACTGATTGTACGCAGGCTGGTCTTGAACTTGGAAGGATCCTCCTGCCTCGGTGCTGGGATTATTGGCTAGCACTACCATACCCAATGAGATTTTCTTATACATGATATGAAGGAAGAGTTTATACGTTTTTCTTCTTACTCTCAGCCTTGAAAATTGCCAGCCTTTCCTGGAGCCTGATGCTCTTGATGCTGTCTGCATGTCTATTTCCTGGATTCTGCTCCCTGACCCTAGTTATAATGCTTTGTCCTGTATTTCTCAACTTAATTTTCTTCTGTAGTAATAGCCCATTTAGAGGCTGATTGGACCACTGTAACTAATTGTACTGAATACTTTAGCTATTTGCCAGTATCAGAAAACAAGGGGGAATCAAGATTATACTTTGCTATTTATAAAATAATGAAGTCCAATATACAAACACTATATTTTACTAGGAAGTAGATTTAGTAGAACGATTACATTTTTTCCTAATGTAAGTAGCACTTGATGTTTCATATGTAACCACATTAATAATGTCCATATAAGTTACTCAGTTTCCATAATGACAACAGCCAATGCTTACAAAGTATTTGGTATAATTATATTTATAGCAGTGCAGATAAGAATCACCAAGAGCTTTCTATCATCTTCATTAGATACACTTGAGCCTCATCTCCTGAGATGAGAGTATTTTGAAGGCAGAGACCAAGACCCACTCATCTCAGTATGTTCAGTGCCCAAAAACTGTCTTGGCAAAAGGCAGAAGTATATTCGATTCTTACTGCAGTTGCTTTTGCTTCTGATTTTAGTAGCATGAATCAGTGGTAGAGTTGAAGCCCTCTGAGTATTCACTCTTCCTGAAGTTAACCACTAGCATGAATTTAGGCTTTTTCTTTCCACATGGATATATTTATATAGATTTTTTTCAATATAGTAGATGCACCCTATGACTATAAATTGTATAATATTGCTTAAGAGTATTGGCAAGTTCTACAACTATATATAAATATTATCATATATAAATGTCATAATATTTTTGCACATCTTTGCATTTTAAAAATATAACCACGTTAGGATGCTTCTAGCTTTTAATTAATTGATTTTAACAGTTGCATAGCAACACCCTACAACCCTCTCTAGATGTTGAATGTGATGAAATCCATTGATATATTTCTTCTCCTTTATTAAAATGCTGCATATTGTTATTATACTTTTTTTCATAAAGAATTACAGAAAGGGATAACAAGATAGCTTACCAGACTAAACCTCCTGCTTAGACACATTTAGGCAAGTGCAGGGACTGCGATTTGATTCCCACTGTCACATGCCATGCGAGTCCCACCCCCAAGGGCGGGCTGAGCCTGCCAGAGTCTCGGTATACTGGTGCACACCTGTAATCCCAGCGCTGGGGAGGCTAGAAGCAGAAGGATCACCTTGAGTCCACGATTCCTAGTGAGACCTCACAACAACCAAATACACTTAAAAAAAAAAAAAATCCAGAGAAAATTCTGAGTTCATTTGGTCAGATGTTAATATGGCTAAAATAACTTACTTTAGCATATTTTTAAATATTATTAATTCTTATTTTTCTATTTCTCTATTGACTTTTCTATTTGTTGATATATGTAACACATCTTTAACTTAGTTTGATATTAGAGCCTTTTCCATGGGAATGTTTGATACATTGATACCTTTTGCTACATTAGGCCATGGGGCTATTTTATTTTTCATTTTCCAGTTATGTTTTGGTGTTCACTCCTTAGCTTTTGTTTTTTTTCTATTTCAGATCAATACTATTTTCTCATAGTGTTTTATTTTCTATCCTGATTTACAAGAGTTTGATTTCTCCTAATATTTATTTTAAAATATTATCATATAAAACTTAATTTGAAATTTTCTTAGATGAAAAGCCAAGCCATTACTGGCAGAAAAAAAAATTTGCAAAAACATTTTTTTTAAGAATTTTTTATTTTATTTTATTTTTTTTCTTGTTTCAGAACTTTTGTTTGTTTATTTATTTCTTTGCATGGCTGGCTCAGCCTGCCCTGAGGGCAGGGCTGGCGCAGCATGTGGTGCTGGGGATTGAACCGCAGTCCCTGTAGCTTTCCTAAGCAGGCGCTTTAAACCACTGAGCCCCTTTCTGGCGGTGACAACATCCCCACGAGATTATGCCTCTCGCAAAAGATCTCCTTCATCCCTCTCTGGAGGAGGAGAAGAGGAAGCACAAGAAGAAGCACCTGGTGCAGATCCCCAATTCCTACTTCATGGACGTGAAGTGTCCAGGATGCTATAAAATCACCACGGTCTTCAGCCATGTGCAGACGGTAGTTCTGTGTGTCGGCTGCTCCACTGTCCTGTGCCAGCCTACAGGAGGAACAGTAAGGCTCACAGAAGGATGTTCCTTCAGGAGGAAGCAGCACTAACAGTACCCTCAACCAAGATGAGTGGGAAGCCATCCCAATAAACACATTTTGGATAAAAAAAAAAAAAAAAAACACTGAGCCATCCCGCCGATCCCCTGTAAAAACATTTTTAATAAAGGACTTGTATCCCAGATATGCAGAGAACTCTCAAAGTTCAACAAGAAAATAACCCAATTTTTTAAAAGAATAAAAGATTTGATGAAGGAATGTCTCACCAAAAAAGAAAAAGCAAAAAAAAAGATATAGTTCTGGAAAACAAACATATGAAAATCTTCTCAATACTATGTGATTTTAAGGAATTGCAAATTCAAACAACACTGCATGCTGTGAGGGAGGCCAACAGTGGGAAACTGGATGATGTGAAATGGTAGACAGCATGCTGAGCAATAAGAATTCTCATTCACTGATACTGTCAGTACACTACCAATACAGTGAAAAATCCTGTGATGATTCTCCAACTGAACAGAAGATGCACTTATCTTCAAAACATGAAGATCAATATCTGCATCAGATTCAGTCACTAAAACCTGAACTAATCCCAGCTCTCCTTCATTAAAGGAAGTGATGGCTGCATGCAGTGACGTGTGCTTAGGATCTTAGCATGAGGGAGGCTAAGGCAAGCGAACCACAAGTTTGAGACCAGCACAGGCTACCTGGTAAGTAAAAGAAATAAATGAGTTAATAAACAGTGGTCCATCTATACAGTGAAATATATAATCAGAAAAGAAAATGAAACTTCAGTAGTGGAAGTGCGTCACTCATTATTGTGCATTTTGAACTGCACAGCACAGTTAATGTAAAAGATGTAGAGCTTGAGTAGGGTTAGGGGTGTGTGTGTGTGTGTGTGTGTGTTGCAGGTGATCAATCACGCTTTACAACTTACAGGTGAATGCTTTACTGCTAAGCTGTAGCCCCAGTGTAAATATGTGCAGTTACATGTGTTATCTTCTCAATTATTCTATTGGGTGCAAAACCGTACTAAAAGCAGTTCATTAATTTATGCTAGTGTTGCCTGAGGTCATCTGATCATTAGTTGTGATTTGTCAGTTTAGCTTGAGGAACAATCACCAAGAAGATTAATAAAACTCTGAATGTGTCTCTGGATGACTGTTACACAGGCCACAAGCTAGGAATACCCATCCTGGAGTGGGTAGCACCAACCTATGGGCTTGTAGCCTGGGTAGAATAAAAAGGCACGGTGGTGTGCACCTGTAATCCTAGCAGAAGGACAGCTGCAGGTTCAATGCCAGCCTGGGCTACATAGTGAGTAGAAGGCCAGCCTAAACCACACAATAAGACTCTGTGTGCAAAATAAATAAATAAATAAATAAATAAATAAATAAATAAATAAATAAGAAAGGAAAAGGAAAACAAACAAAAAGATTCGACCCAGAAACTAAGCCTGCTGTGTGAGTGAGATCTCTCTGGAAACTCATTTGACCAACAACCAAAGCCAGCCCCATGATTGAGATGGCCCTGGGCCAGCTGGAAGGTTTTTCTACCCAGCAATCAGACCTGGCATGTGATGTAGACCACTCAGGGCCTGCTGGAAACTCATTCAAACAACAACCAGACTGGGCTCATGAGGAAGACCTCCCTGGGCCCACGAGAAACTCATTTGATCCAGCAACCATGCCCAACACACCCAGTGTGGAAAACTGCCATAGAATTCCCTGCAGGGAGACTAGAGACAAGACCTACTCAACTGATCCAGGAGCAGAGCATTTTGTCAGAGTGTCACAGCAGGTTCATCTCTGTAGTGGTTGATACAATGTGTCAACCTGGCTGAATGACTCAGTGGCCCCGTTCCCTGTTGGTGGAAGCCCCACTCTGGGGTACAATTGGCTCTTCCCTGGAGCATGACCAGGGCCTGCCTAGGATGTTATTGGCTTTCTCCCTAGAATGGGATCAAGGGTCCATCCTGGGATATGATTGGTTCCACCCTAAGGCACAATGGGCTCACATCAGAATGACTAAGCACAAAGAGACTTTCTAAAGGACTGAGGAAGGAGTCAACACTTCACTTCATTGGAGAAGCTTCAGTCTTCGCATTCAGCCTGGACTTCATTGTCTGGCTTGCAGTGCAGACTCTTCGGCCTCCAGCTTGGATCTTTTGCCATCCATCACAGACTCTTCAGCATCCATTACAGACACTTCAGTCTCCCATCACACACCCATCAGCTGACAGACAGAGACTTACACAGAGTGCTTCAGTGAAGTCTAGACCACTGGACTGAACCTTTCAGTCTGGAGCGTGCAGACACCCTCTGCACACTTTCTCATCTGACTCTGCAACTAACTATTGTAAGCCAATCTTATAATTTCTTATAGATTGTATATTTTGGGTTAATATCCATTCCTTATATTATGTTCTGTTCCTCTAAGTAAAGCCCAGACCAACACAACCTCCAAGGGCTACAGCAGAAAGAAGTGGAGCTCAGTATCGACCCAAGCCACACCTACCTGGACAACTTTGAACTTGGTAGATCTGGACCTGGTGCTAAGGTAAAAACTCTACCAAAGCTCTAAACCAAAAGTCAGAAGGCATGGCTCCACAAAATAACAAAGAGAAGGAGAAAAATGCACTCTCAGGCCCTAAGCCCACCCAGAACAAATACAGGAGACAATATCATAGGAGAAATTGGAAATCATACACAGGAAATCTCTAAAATAATACCAAGTGAAGTAAAGAAACAACTGTAGAAAGATATAGAGGCAATCAGATCAAAAATAATTTCTGAAATAATAAAGGAAATGATATCTATAGTAAAAGAAGGACTAAGTGCTTCTAAAGACAATGATAAACAAATAGAGGGGAATAGAAAAATGATGGAATCTTTGAATGAGCAATATAGGAAAGTAGTAGAACGTATGAGGTAAATTAAAAGTGCTATACAGGAACTTAAAGCCTCAATCACAAGCTGGAAAAACCATTTCAATGAAAGTGAAAATAGACCTTCAGACCTTAAAGACACCATTGTGGCTAGTGAAGAGGTAAGAAAAGATCTCTTAATAACAACTAGGATGCAAGAAAACATAATCCAATGTCTGCAAGATGATGCAGTGATGAACAATGTAAGACTAATAGGCATCAGTGAGTGAGAAGGAGTCTACACAAGTGATATAAAAAGAATATGGTCAGAAGTAATAGCAGAGAACTTCCCAATTTGACATTCAGTAACAGAAGCATATAGAACTCCAAATAACATCAACCCAATTAAAAACACACCCAAACATATAATAATCAAGATCCCAGAAATTCAGCACAGGAATAGTATATTCAAACTGCTAGAGAAAAGAAACAGATCACATTAAGAGGAAAACCCATGAGAATAACAGCAGATTTCTCTTTACAAACTACCACGTCAAGAAGAGCATGGAGCAAAGTATTTCAAGTACTGCAAGAAAATAAATTCCAGCCCAGACTGCTATACCCTGCAAAGCTCTCTTTCAAGTATAATGGAGAAGTGAAAAATACTTCCAGGACAAAGAACAACTAAAGAATTTCATGATGGCAAAGCCAACCCTGCATAATTTGCTAAAAGATATTCTACAGAAGGACCAAAATGACCACAACTCGATAGAGGAAAATAGAAAGAACTCACCAAATAAGGCAAACAATTAAACACAGGAGGAAAAGAGGTATACAAAAAAAATAGCCTTCCAACTATTTTTCTGTATACTGCAGCTGAATATGTCCATCAGTGTATTCTACAAATAGACTTCTCCTGAATGCTATAGGTCATGATTCTGTCTGGGTCTACAGGGTGGATATCAAGGAAATAGTAGTGACTCAGTCCCACAAGTGACACGTGACCACCAGTAAGCATCATGGACGCTGTCCACGTACATGACATACTAGAACTTTGTGTGATGTCCTATCCCCAAAATGTTAGAAGTTTTGGTCATATATTTGCCATTCCAGTATTCATTATGTTTTATTCTTAGTAATTCTTTACTACCATGGAAACCTTTTCTTAGTTGATAACTTCATATATATCCACCTATTCAAATACTGTGCAAGTACTCTGAATTGATTACAGATTCATACATATTATGTACAACATTCTGGCCTCTAAGTTGGACTCATGATTGGATTTGAATTTTGAAGTACTGCCTTAAAATATTTAATTTATTTTTTTCTTAATCTTTTTGAGACAGGGTTTCGCTATACAGTTGAGGCTGGCCTTGAGCTCACTTTTGTAGCCCAGGCTGGTCTCAGACTCAAACCAATCCTCCTGCCTCAACCTCCTGAGTGCTGGGATTACAGGTGTGAGCCACCACACCTGGCTTTGATTTTAATTAATTAATATTTAATTAACTTTCTGAATATCATTTAATTATACTTTTTGTTTTATGATTCATACTATATCTCTGGCTTACAATCTACTTATAAGACATGGTATGATATTTCTCCTAGTAGCCTAGGAGAAATATCATATATATATTTTTATATATATATGATATATATATATCATATATATATATATCATATATATATTTTTTTATTTAAAAATAAATATATATATATATACATGTGTATATATATTATGTATATATATGTATCATATATATGTGTATATATATGATAGATATATAGCTACTTTCTCTTGGTTCATTGAGAATAAAAGTTTGTAGTAATATTGTTTAGACAAGATACCAGTTCTGCACCTTTTTCTCTGAATAAGTACTATGAAGACAACAATATACATGACATTAATTGTAACTATCCTACTAACTTGTTTTGAAACTGTTTCATTGCTATTTTATCTTTTTTCTCATTAAAATGAATTTATAAAATCAAAATTAATTTGTACTTTTCTAGGAATCTGTCCATTTCATCTGTGTCTTCAATTCTGTGAGACTAAAGATTCTCAAAGTAGCTATTTATGATCCTCTGAATCTCTGCTGGGTCTGTAGTCATTTCACTCTTTTCATCCCTTATTGCTTGAATTTGAGTCCTTTCTTTCATCTTTTTGATTCAGTTAGCTAGGGGCTTATCAATTTTATTTAATCTTTCAAAGAACCAGATTTTGGATTCATTAATTCTTTGTATTGTTTTCCTTATCTCAATTGAATTAATTTCTGCTCTAATCTTTATAATTTCCTCCCATCTTTAGGCTTCCAGGATTTCATTTGCTCTTCCATTTCTAGTTGGTTTAGGTGCTCCATGAGAGTATTTATGTGCTCCCATTGTGTTTTCTTTTTTTTCTTTTTTTTTTTTTTTTTTTTTTTTTTTTTTTTTTTTTTTTTTT
>PVJA010026571.1:8144-22943 GCA_004027025.1 Myocastor coypus
AAAAAAAAAAAAAAAAAAAAAAAAAAAAAAAAAAAAAAAAAAAAAAAAAAAAAAAAAAAAAAAAAAAAAAAAAAAAAAAAAAAAAAAAAAAAAAAAAAAAAAAAAAAAAAAAAAAAAAAAAAAAAAAAAAAAAAAAAAAAAAAAAAAAAAAAAAAAAAAAAAAAAAAAAAAAAAAAAAAAAAAAAAAAAAAAAAACAGCCCTATTCAAACAGGGCTCTCAAGATCCAAACAAAATCTGCACTAGGAGACATATTCAGAAAAAAAAATAATAATCCAATGCTAGTTTTTAAAATTATTTTAAATATTTTAACCCACGATTATGATGCCCAGACAATGAATCATGCAGAAATAATACATGTCTTCATTTATGGAAGTACAAAAGTAAACTGCATATTCTTCAGAGTAACTGTAATAATGTCCCTCAGACAGTGAGAGGAAAGAACATGCTGGTTAACATGGACCTGTAAATATCTCTCGGAAGATGAGGTTTGCCCGGTGCCCCTATTCCACCCCATCGCTGCAATGAAACGTTGAAGTCTGAATCCCACATGCAACCTTTGGAAATAGGACTGTTTTTCATATTGACTTTCATTAGTCCATATGTGCAGTATAGAATTGCTGTCCTCATAGGGATCTCATACAGGTACGAAACACATCTTAGTTATCTTTGCAACATATCTGTTGGTGCCAGTTAGGGTTTGTGTCTGGATGTCCCCTGAAAGTTTCCTGCCAGTCACGGGGGTGTGGGAGGGGGGCTTTGCTGAGGTGGCAGAAGCTAGGGTACCCACTCTAGTGAGAGTAGCCTGCATACAATGTAAGGGACAGACAGACTTGCTCCAATTTCTTTTTCCTTTTTATGTATATGTACGTACGTATGTATGTATGTATATGCGTATGTATGTATTTTTATGTACATAGGTACATATTTGTTATGGGGTCTCACTATACAGCTTGGACTCACAGTGATCCTCCTGTCTCAGGCTATGCATCGCTGGGATTTCAGCTCTCTGCCACCTTGCCTGGTCTCTGTGGCCAGCATGGCACAGCCGAGATTCAGGGACAACCATAGCATGCGGTAGTGGGGATCGAACCTGGGTCCTTGAGCTACCAGGCCAGCACTTAGACCGCTAAGCTATCTCCTCAGCCATCCTTTCTTTTCCTTACTCCCTTAACTTTTTTCACGTAAATGTTTTCTTTTTCATTTCTTTTTTTCTAGTATCTTCTTCCTTTTCATCTTATTCTGTAACTAATCTGTCTACTCCTCAGTGGGGTCCTTCACCTCACTTCTGTCATCATCCACTGGGTAGTTTTTCAATCTTTCATTTTCTCATCCTTAATGCTCTATACATTTACTGCTATTACTATTGAGCTTCATCAACCTTTATATAGTCTGTTAACTATATGCATTACTGTTACTATTATGTTACTGTTATTGTTGGTGGCGGCATATTTGCACTTAGTATAATGTATCTGTATGGTAATATCTGGTTTGTCTTAGTGTTTACACTAAGATATAAACACAGGTATCTTTTCTATGTTTGAGTGTGGTATACTATTGATTCTTTTTTGTAAAGAGAGCACAAAATAGTATCAAAACAAGTGACATAGAATTTACTTAACAAAGTAATATGAATCTCACAGTAATTGTTATAATATAGAGTGTTGTTTTCCAACAAGCTATTCATATTGCCAGACACATGTATAACCAGTTATTTATATTACCAGAAATATGCATGTAAAATTAGAAGAAGAAAAAAGAAAGACGTGTATAAGAAATTAAGAAAAAAAAAAAGCAACTGAAAAAAGGAGACAAATATTACCTGCTCCCTTCCATAGATCAACAGAAATGCACAGAGCGGCTGTCCAAACCATTCTGCGTACAGACCTAGATACACCTCCTTCCCCGCTCCCTCCCCTGTCCTTCCTGGCAGCCCAGTGACTCTTTCCTTTTGAATAAGTTCATTCCCTCTTCTCAGTATCTATTGTGCCCTTCAGACTCCACCTGCTGTCTTAGCTTCTCACACTAAGGAGATCCTTACGGTATGTAAGTACCCCACCTGTCTTGGATGGTACCGTTGCTGCTGATCTGCTTGTCACTGCCAGGGTCACACAGGTGCTGCTAGCAATGTTTTCTCGGTATGCCAATAATCAGTTTACCTTTGTGTCATTAACAATACTGCAATCCATTTCCAGAGAAATTGGTGCTGGGCCATTTGTACCACATCCTCCTCTCCTAAATGAATGCAGGTGATCAGATCTTAGGACAGAAGCAAAGTACTATATTTAGCCATGCCCAGAGCATATCACTGAAAAGCAGAGCCTCACTAAAGAGCTCTACACTAGCAGCAAGGCCTTTACACTGTAAGCACCCACAAAGCACAGCACAGAGCAAAGCAAGACAAACAGAAACACGACAAGACAAAGCAACAAAATGCCTCCTAAGGTAGGCATGGTGGAGTACACCTACAATCCCAGCACTCAGGAGGCTGAGGCAGGAGGATCACTACTGAGTTTGAAGTCAGCTTGAGCTGTCTAAGGGAATTGAAGGCCATCCTGCACTACGGAGCAAGATCCTGTCTCAAAACACAAATGCAAACACACACACATAGACACACACACACACACACACACACACACAATACCTCCCCAAAACTCCAAACTCCCCCAAAGCCAATCTGTGGGCCATAGAAGGGGAGAAAAAAAAAGGAACTCAGATGAATTATATGAGAAAAATAACAGAAGAGACTTTTTTTAAAAAATCAGTAAGGTACTTGGCAGGAGTATAATTAAATAGGAGATATATCTAAACAGATAACAAATGTAACAAAAAATATGATCAGAGAGCTCGTAGAAGACACTAATAAAATGGTAGCTAATCTAAACAAAACATAAATAACCAGTTTAGCAAATAATTAGTCCATGAAATGATTCCAAAGAGAAATCCAATAGATTAAAAACTATACTGCAAGCACGGGCAACAGAAACAGCCAATATGAAAATCAGAGTGTCAGAGTTCAGGCTGCTGCCAACAACCAGTTATTCAGAGATATTCTCAATGCAACAAGGAATACAAAAAAAAAAAAATGGGTACAGCAGCTGCTAAGTGACACAGAGAAGCCTGATCTAAGATTAACTGAAATCAGTGAGAAATCAGTAGACAACAAAAACAGCATCAAAAACTTTGTTCATAGGAATAACAGAAGAAAACTTTACAAATGTAGGGAAAGAATTAAACACACAGCTCAGTGAGGCCTACGGAGACCTAGAGAGCTGCCACGTAAGGAGAACCTCCCACAGACACACCACGGACGAAAATCCATAGAGTCCAGCACTGTTAGGGACAAACGACATACCACCCATGGAGATGAGCCTGTTACAATTGCAGCACCTTTCACAACAGAAACCTCAAGGGGCTCTCTCTCTCTGTTGCCCTAGTTGGTCAGTAGCCTCTGTTGCCTCTGTTGCAACTGTTGGTGTTCTGCTGCCATCACCTGCTGCTCTCTGCCATGTGCCACTCAGCCTTGGAGCCAGCTGAGTATGGACTGAAACCTCCACTAACTGCAAATGCTGTCAGTTCTCACTCACCGACAGTTACAGAGCGGAGCTGCCTCACTTCTAATGAAAGCCATAGAAAAGCCCTAGACCTTTGCCGAGTGAACAGTTGGTGGCTGCTGTTACTGCAACTGAGGAGCTATGGGAGTGGAAGCATGGACTGCTCAGAAAGTTCAGGAAGTGAGACAGTTGGTGGTGACAGTGCTGGCACACAGAGAAGCTGCGGCCTGCAGGGACAGTGCGAGGACTTTGGGCCAAGTGTCTGACTGGATGAAGAAGACGTCAAAATGAAAAAAAAAAAAAAAAAAGTAGTGAACAATACCAATTGAAATATCTTCTCTGTCATAATGTCTCTGGGCTAAATAGGTCTGGGAAATTTTTAAGGGACACTTTCATCTTATTAAAATATTGCCACTAGATCAAAAAAAAAAAAAAAAAAAAAAAAAAAAAAAAAAAAAAAAAAAAAAAAAAAAAAGAAAAAGAAAAGAAAGAAACCTCAAGGGCTAAGAGCTTGGAGGGCAGTGTCGCAAGCACTAAAAGCAAACAACTCCCAACCCGGACTTGCATCTCCTGCAAAACCACCTATCAAAGCAGATGGACAGATAAGGTACTTCTCTTACCAAGAGAACCTCAAGAATTTCATGACCACCTAACCAACACTGTGCAAACTTCTCGAGGCTATTGTAGGCGGAGGCAATGAAGCCAATAATGCCGGTAAGTTGAACTGAACCAAGAGAAAGGAAGGGGGAGGGGTCAGCACCGGAGGATAATGCAGAACAGGAAGAAATCAGTAGCTTCCAGGAAGAACACTCAGCTGTAGCAAGCACATCCCCAACGGGCTCCAGCTCAACTTCTGGCCACTAGAACACATTTCAAGTCAAGGGATTTGAAAGACTTTCCATTTATTTTTTAAAACTTTGAAGGAATAAAGCAGGGAATATTTTCCATTTTTATTATGGGCTATATGGACAGAATCCTCTCTTTCTTGTTTTTGCTATAGAATTCAACTTCTGCAACTCAATGGTAGTTGAATAAATGCTTCCTGACCTTCTGCAAAGTTAGAACAGACAGAAGAGCACAGAATATATATGTATATTCCCTTCCAAACACGTTTAATTGGAGCCTTTCCATCCAGCATGCTGTTTCATCTAATTCAAAAACAGCACAGTCTGAAACGTGGTAATGGAGACCCATTAAGCCCCATTAGCTGCAGTTCCGTCCATAGATACAATAGAAACCAGCACAGATTCACAGCAACAGGTAGCTCACTACAATAGAGACCTGAGAGATAAACAACCCAGTCACCTCACATCAGGTCCAGTTGCTTTTACACACATTTATTTTCTAAAGCACAACATCCTGTGAACCATTTTTAAATTATATTCGAAGACCACCAGCTACATTAACTTAATTCAAGCTGTCAGTCACTCTATCACATAAAATAAATTCTTAGCAGTTCAGTTTCCTCTGTGTAAGATCCAAGCATGCAGGAAAAATGAGCCCGACAACTGTTTCATTGTGGGCTTTGGACAAGATACTTTATGATGAGATCATGGCAAGTATCATTATAGCCCTCACGACGAGCGTAAAACCCACAGAGCGCTTGCTACATGTGCAGTCTTCTGCAGAGCTCGTCGGGTCCTCCTTTGTCTAGCCCACACCACAGCTCTTTAAGGTAGACATGATTGTCCATTGTCCTTGAATAGAAAAGAGGTTGTTCATAGGAACTCACGGCCAGGCAGCAAGTCCAGACAGTCTGAGCCTACTGTCAGGGGACTCCAGCCTGTCTACCATTCTCGGCAGCTCACGTGCAATCTGGCCATGGTTCTTGGGGTATCCCAGGGCCCCATGAAATACAACGAAACCACACCAAGATATCTCGTGCTGAGAGCTGTTCTTCAGTATGGATTTGCAGTCAAATAATGATGGACCTGTCCAAGTCATAGCTCTCCACACCTGAGCCCCAGTGCAAATTAGGTGAGCATTTTAGAAACTACAGCATCTAAAAAGCACATCTTCTTCCACAAAATGCAGAGACAATTTGGTTACACAACTGAAGTCAAAACAGAAGCTATATGAACCAAATGAAACCTTTCCTCCTAAAATAAAATAAATAGCAGCTAGCATCCCAAATAAAGGGCCATGGCCTTAATGCACTCTCCTTCTGCACTCTCAGGACTCATCTAATTCTAACAGCTGTAAGTGGTATCTGCTGCAGAAGTGATTAGGCATACAAGTGCCTTCCTACTTCCTTCACCCCTGTCCAGCCTACTGCTCAGTTACCTCAGAAAACGGCCCCTCCTTTCTTCCATGCCCTAGTAGGAGCTCCCAGCCATGACCTCACCATAGGTGACTAAAATTGATGGCACGGAAATAATTCTACTAAGAGGGGAAATGGAGGTTCTTGTGAAATTAAAGTAGACCATCATAGCTACATTCAAAGCCTGCTGGAGGCATCCTTGGAAGCAATAGACCCACTTAACTTCTAATCTCTCCTCAAAGCCCAAAGAAAGAATGCAAGAGAAATACAATGGCATGTGATGATTAATGTCCTCAGGATTGTAGAATTATCATCACGGAGTTACTTGTCTGTAAATTCCTGCTGCTCACGAGTTCACTCTGTATTGCCTTGGTGTATGATACACCTCCTAGTTCTCCTTATAATTTACTTCTGTGATCAAATCTCTTTAGTCCTTTCTAAGAGCTCCTCCTGCCCTGCCCACCTCAGAGGTATCAGTGCCACTAGGGTTGGAGCCTCTGCCCACTGCGTTTCCTCAATCTACTTTATTACTCTGTGATTTGTCTTAGTTACTTTCTTCTCATTGCTGAGATAAAATACCCAGCACGTGAAATTAAGAAAGGACGGGTTTCTTTAGCCCACAGTTTGTACAGATTTCAGTCCGTAATGGGCTGGCTCCAAGGCAGGGTGATATGGCAGAGGGCAGCAGTCTGTGGTAGCAGAAGTCAGCCAAAGCAATGAGAGAGGAGCGGGGAACAGCCAGCCTCTTTTCCTCCCTTATACCGTATGTGGGCCACCCACCCAAGGGCAGGTATAGCACTCACACCCCCCAATCCCGGTGCTAGACAATGAACCAATCACAAACTAGATGGTGGGTTGGGGGACATCCAAACACAAACCATAACAGATGCCTGTTATTCCTAGTGTAGACAGATGATCCTCACAACTGACTCCCCCAGAGGCAGATGACCTCTTTGTCCAGTTCCAACTGGTCCCAGAGTTTCAGAACCATACATCCAAAACTTCCTGGTGCTCTTTAGCTAACTGCCCCAAAGAATCTCAGGCTCAATAAATCTAGAGTCGCTGCTTTTCCTGTATACTGTGGTGACACTGTATGTTTCTACCCAGTCACACCTGCTCCAAAGCCTAGGGCCTTCCTGGACTCCATCCTCTTTCTTGGTTCCATCCAACCCCTAACCCAGCTCATCAGTGAAGCTTTCTAGTCCATCCAATGCGCTCAATCCCGCCACCCCAACCTTGGCAAGACTGTGCGACTCTTCTGTCTCCTCCCACTTGCTCGGGTGGTCTCCCTGGTTCCCCTTCTGACACGGCACCTGAAGGAGTCTACCTGGAAGGTAAACCTAGCCAGAGAGAGTGGAGCACCTCAGATCCTTCTTTACCTTTATAGTTGAAGCTAAGGGGGTCTACAGTTTTGACTGGGGGGTAGAGGCCCTGTTTTATCTATCACTTCCCCTTCAGGTTTGAAAGGAAATTGGATTTGTTTTGTTTGGGCTACATTTTGTTTGCTTGTTTGTTTGTTTATTTGAGACAGTGTCACTACATAGCGTCGGCTTGCCTCAAGCTTGCTTATTATGTACATGACAACTGGCTGCCTCTGCTGCCCAAGAGCTGGGACGCAGGTGTGTACTGTTACACCTAGCAGGAATTTAGATTTTAAAAGAAATTATTCTCACACTTACACAATTCATTTTGACACCAAATATTTAAGTTTTCTTGTGCCTTTACTATCCATAGTACTGCTGCAAATCCATCTACATTATCTCTCTTTTTTAATGTTTTTGGTTGTCACAGAGTCTCAGTACACAGCTAGACTCATGGTGATCCTCCTGGTTTCAGCCTTCCCAGCTGGGATTATAGACATGAGCCCCTACACCCAGGCTTAGACCACCCTGGGGCTGGGGCTGGGGCTGGCATGGCATGTGCTGCCAGGGATCAAACCGTGGTCCCTGCACTTGCTTAACTTGGTGCCTAAGCAGGTGCTTTAGTCCAATGAGCTATCTCACTGGCTTCTGCATTATCGCATTTAATCCTCACAGCAACCCAAGGTCTATTTGTATGTCTGTTTTATAGGTTAAAAAAAAAATCCCAGGTCCAAAGTGGCTCAATATGTTTTCCTAGGACATATAGCTGGTAAGTGGCAGAGCAGAACTTTGTCCAAACTCTGTAAACTCCTAACATGGGTGTACACATCATCCAAACATGAGAACCTGAGGCTGGATACATATAGCTGGAAGGACACAGGTTGTGTGTCATGGTTTAGATCAAGAAATGACAGATCCTGGGGTCTTCATACCAGAATGTGCTGTTCGGAGCTGGAATTTGGTTTGGGACTCACTGAGAGCCTGACCAGGAAGGGTACATCTGCCTCCCACGTGCTCCCAGCTCCCTGCTTCCTGCTGGCTATGCCACAAACATGCATCCTCCGCCCAGGGCCTTCCACCACTCCTGCAGCTGAGCCTGCTGGCCATGGATGGACTGCAACTTCTAAACCTGTGAGCCAAGATAAACCTCCGCTCCTGTGAGATGTGGGTGCTGGTTGTGGAGTCTCGGTGATGGGAGAGGAACCTGGACAGCCTGGGGGAAGGAAAAGGAATTGGGGAGAGCTGTGGGCTGAAGAGAGCATTGGGATAAGACGCAGCTTTGTGGATCCAAACATCGTTACCTGACATTCATCTCTCTCTTTTTTTTTTTTTTTTTCTTTTTGAGACAAGGTCTCACTGTGTAGTTCAGGCTGGCCTTGAGCTCACTTTTGTAGCCCAGGCTGGTCTCGAACTTGCACCAATCCTCCTGCCTCAGCCTCCCGAGTGCTGGGATTACAGGCGTGAGCCACCATGCCCGGCTCTTCATCTCTTTTCAGTATTAAATAGGACCTGCAATTCGAGCAGCTACGTATTCCATCTTGGCACAAATACAGTATCAGAAAAAAAGTAAAGGAATCCACAACTAGGACTTAGGCTTGGGTGAACCATTCAGAAAGTTCTTAATGTGATTCAATTTTACAGAACGCCTAAATGAGATTTTCCACAAATCTGACAACATTTGAACGTTAGAATAAAGCACCTGCACAACTGAGTTTAAGAATTTACCGACTGTTTTGTGTCTGCTTGGGAAGGAAGGCACACAGTTCACTTCTGCGAGTTTTCTTCCACTTACAAGAGCGCTTCTGTGCTTTTAGAGCCATGTAAAAGCACACTCGCCCCATCAGAGCAGAGCCTGGCACCCGCGGTCAGCCACAGGCCCACAGGGCTCAGCTCCCACCCTGGCCGCGGGGCCACAGCGCATCCTGTTCCCCCGCGCACCTCCCTTTCCTCACGCCTCTCCTTCCCTCCCCGCCCTGGCCGGGCCACCTCTGCTCCAGCACGGTGCGCCCAGCACCCGGTCTGCGCGATGTGCCTGCGCCTGCTCACATCTCGTCCTTTTCCTAGGGAGACACGCCGGCCCTCATCACCGTGCTTACCCAAGGGTTTCTCTTGCAAATCACCTTCTCCTATGGGCTCTGCAACTTCTCCACCAGTTGGTTATTTTCACAACCATACAAATTTATTTTGTTACCTGCCACCCAGTTGGGCACCCGGAGGGCTCCAGGACACCCCTGCTGGCAGGCACACCCCCTCCCTGGGGCTTTGCTGCGGCCGGCACAACAGGTGTCTCCGGTGGCGCTGCCCGTCGCGTCCCTTCACTTCCTTCCAGACCTCTCCTCTCCAGGCAGCCCAGTCCTGAACCTGGAGATCTCACAGCACCATTTCCTAACCTCCCAAAACACTCATACACACACTGCCAGGACAGGGACTCGTCCAGGCTGACCACGTGGCCTGGCAACAGGAAGAAGCCCTACGGGTTCCAGGCACTTGCGTGCGCCTTGATGATGGAATCACTTCAGCTAACAAAAGCATCACTGAGGCACCCTGGAGCATCTGTGCTTCCAACTAGAGCTTGCTTCTCTTCTAGACATTCCAGAGGGCAGTGAGAGGTTAGCAGTAGCGGTCTGGGAATTTCTTTAAAGGTATATATTCTTTACCTTTCAGATGTCACTCGGACTCGTTCTTCAAAACTACAGTTCAGACGCTCCGTCTTCTCATGGAAGTATTTTTCTACACATTGCTCTTCAAAATCATGAAGTTTTTTTAGATCTTCTGTACTCAGGTAAAGTTCTGGGAAAATAAGTTTTATACATATGAAAAATCAGTTTTTTAGCTTAGCCGCAAGCAGATGCAGGGTATCCTACAGATCAGACATGCTTTGAAGATTTCCCCACAAGGTTCGTGGGCTGGAAGCCTGGTTCCAGTACTAGGAGACACCGTGGTCGGACCTCTGGATGCTGGGCCTCTCAATTCTGGGAGAGACTGAGGCAGTTCTCCAAGGCCCACATGAGACCAAGGCCCGCCCCTCCCGCTCTCTCACTTCCTGTCTGTGTCAGCACACCCCGACCCATGCTGTCTTCCGTGTTAGGAAGCAACCAGGAGACCTTGACTGCAAGGCAATTGCACAGAGCTGCCCAAACATGGACTCTCAGTCCTCCTAAACTGTAAGCAAAAAACACTTTACCCTTGAGCAATACAGAGGACAGAGGTGCCATGGCCCATGAGGTTGACCAGAAAAGAAGCTTTCCAGATCACACAAAGAGTTGATGAGCACCTCTTATATGAGGCACGTGTCCATGGTGAAAAATATGTAAGAGCAAAGAGAGACCACGCTTTTTACTATAAGAAATTTAGGGGCCAGGGAGATAGCTCCGTGGCACATGTGCCTGTCTGGCAAGGGTAAGGTCATGAGTTCGAACCCTGGTCCCTCAAGAAAATAAAGAAAGAAAGAAAAAGAAATTTAGTGGAGAGTAGGACCACATATAGGATAATCAGTGCCGTAAGCACTTTGAGTAAACGGTCACACCACTGAGACTCCCCACAGTCCAAAGCAGGTGGCCGGGACATTGACACAGCAGGACAGTGCCACGGGGGTCAACCTTGGGCAATAGCAAGCCGGCACTGCACTTCCGCACGTTTACATTTCTCTCGACTTCAAAGGGCACCATGATGGCCCTGCGACTTCCCAAAGGAAACGAGCATGGTCTGTGTTTGCCTGCCCACTCTGATAGGTTTTAACTTTTTCTCATAGTTGTATGTATGTTTTAGGTGATTAAAGGATAAAATGTACCATTAGCTGCATATATGTTATGCATTCATGATAGTTCTAGCTTTTCATTGATGCTATTTCTAGGTATTACATTTAGTCTTCATGTATTTTTCAAGTTGTTGCATCTCAAAAAAAAAAAAAAAAGCCCACAGGTAGTATATGATATAGGAGGCAGAGTATGGCAAAACTGGCTGGAGGAACCAACAAGACCTGGCAAGGACAAGATCCCAGGATAGCACCAAATAATTCCCAGGAGCCCGGATGTGGAATTTCTCACAGGCTTCCGCGAGATGCTGACTGTATATAAGGAGGCCAGGAGGAAGCCTGCTCTCAGGACTCCTCGTGGTAATTCACCCCATGTCTCCTAGATGCAGGCTGTACCTTTAACTTTGCTCTTTTTATCCTTTTCTCTCTCATTCAGCCCAAATTTGCTCTGCACAGCCAGTTTCTCCCTTATCCTTTCACCTCTCACTTTCCAAGTAAACTTTTGGCACCACTTCTGGTTCATCTCACCCGATTCCTTGTTCAAGGCAAGAAGGACCTGGAACACTTCTCATTCATTATCCCTCTATTTCTAAAGGAACCACATGACAACAGATAGAGCTTCACGGTTCAAACTCCTGTTCAAAGGTCAACTGTAACCTATTTTCTTTTTAAAGTACCTAGCCTCAAGTATTTTAGCACAGCAACTTGAGTCCAGTAAGACAAAGTATGTGTAGCTTTTCTCCCACCTGTATTCAAAGTGAGAAACTATAGCTCATACAATGAAAGGCTGTACATCTGTCACATTTTCTTTCTGCAGAAGTGATGTATAGAAGAGCTACAAGCATCAGATGGGTCTCTCCTACTGGTTACCTAAAAATGGTTCATAAAGACAATAGATATTTTCTCTCCAATATTTTCACAAGTCCTATATTCCTTAAATTGGTTCTCTATATGTCAGTGTAAGTTTTTAAAGATATAATGTCAAATAAAACAAATTGAAAGGAAAATCATAGATCACAATGTTTTCAAATTTCAACAAAATATCCTAATATTTATGTATAAATGGGGAAAGAATCTCATTGTCTTTTTTCAAAAATAACCATTAGTGCCTGATAGATAAAGATCAAGGTTAAAAGGCAGCCTCTACTGAAATTAATCCAGTAAGTATAAGAAAGTTTTACCTTGTTACACTTATATACTCTTCTATGCAAAAAAAAAAAAAAAAAAAAAAAAAAAAAAAAAAAAAAAAAAAAAAAAAAAAAAAAAAAAAAAAAAAAAAAAAAAAAAGATTGTTACTATTACCACCTAATGACCAACCAAGGCTGTATACTTTCTCTGATATAATTAATTCATGGAAAGATAAATCATTTTGTTGAATTTTGAGGTTCTTGCAATTCTTCCTCAAGCATCTTATTTTAAGCCAGTTCCCAATAACTGGAAAATATTTTTAAAAAACAATGTTACTAAAAGGATAACATGGGAAAGTTCTCTTGCATGAATGATTTCATTTCAGAGGCAAATAATGATCACACCATTACAGCATTTATTAAAGGTGCAAATGTTTCAACATCTTCCAAAAAGCAATGGAAAGGTGTAGCTCGAAGAGAGTAATATCTAGCTCAAGCTTATGGCTCAAGCACTCAACGTCTTCTGCTTTACACTGTGGAGGAATTTTTCAGACACTGGTAAATCCAGTCTCCCTATAGCACTCAGCTTGCTGTCTGCTGGCCCCCAAGAATCTCCTTCAACATGAGACATTCCATTGCCACGAGTCTGCATAGAGCAGTGTGTGGCTTATTCCGACAACAATCCGCCAGGTGGCGCTGCTGCCCTGCTGGTAAATGCCTCTGACGCAAAGGTCCAGAAAATGTCATAAAGTTTTATTTGAAAGCATCCCAGAAGCCTATTTAAAGACGATCTCCGGAAAGTTACTTTCATATAACGCTAGGAAATGTGAGTTCATTCTAGGCAATTCCAGGTCCTCCCGAGTGACTCCCTCTTCTGGTAGGTCTGGGAGGATCTGCAGCTCCTGCAGGGTAGGCTTTCTATTACATGTCTGACAGTCACAATGCAATCATAAGCCTTTACTCTAACTTGAGCTGTGCTTTGACTTCCTTATACAAGCTAAGTGTCTTGGGAAGAAACAGAAAGGTGTCTCAAAGTGACTCGAGGGGGATTTCAGTGTGGAGCCAGCACTGCACACAAGAGCACTATGCTCTCAATCATGCATGGCACAGGACGGGTGACCTGGGCCCTAAGGACCCCCAGGTGTGTGAATAGCCTTCCCTCCTTTACAGTCTCAGAAACTGACAGAATTGGGAATGTCTCAGCATGGAAATGTTTCGATTTTAGAAATGAAATATAGGGGCCAGTGAGATGGCTCAGCAGTGTAAAGCACCTGCTTAGGGACTGCAGTTCGATCCCCGGCACCACATGCTGCGCCAGCTCCACCCCCAAGGCGGGCTGAGCCAGCCATAACATAAAAAGAAAAAAAATGTAATATAGTACATGTAAAATACATAAAGTAAACTACTTGGTTCAGGCCAAGGCAACAACACCAACGCATTTCCCATCAGAAGCGATAAAAAGGGTAAACAGCTTCCTGCAAGCTTCCTCTTCTGGGCCTCTGTGGGCCAGAACAGCCTTTCTCTAGTTTATGAAGAAAACAAGTACTTAGCATCCAGAGGTGTTTGGATTTGAGGATTTGAATAAAGGACTAGTTTCATTTCACCAAGTTCCTGTATACATAGATTATCTGCTGATGGGCCTCATACAACTGGAATGGGTTGAGAGGCGCACGGGAGCCCTGAACAAGCACGAGACGCAAGGCTCGCTTACGGTTAGCGGTAGGGTGAGCAAACCACGCCGGGAGATCTGGCAGAACCGCGGCTGGCTGCAGCTCGGTGCCCAGGCAGTGCGCCGGACGACCCGGCTTTGACCCCCGAGGTGGAAAAAAAACAACCAGAAACAGAAAGATTTGACCGCACAAAATACACTGGGACAATGCTAAAATACGTAACTTCCAATTTTAACAGAGAAGCTAAATAAAATGAGAAGCGACATTTTCGTATGTTTGCACCCTGAGTTGAAAAGATCCTGAAAAGAAGAAATATCCCTTTCAGAGCTGCGCCTCACTCCCCAACCCAAGGAGCTTGCGGAGGTTGCTGCACTGAGCAAAGTCCCGCTTCCCTCTGCAGGCGCCCCAGGGCTGTTTGTACCCACCCACTTTCTCCTGTCCCCTCCTCCTCCACAGGAAGGCACTGGCACCGGGAGCTGAGGGTGTGAGCTCCCAGGTCAGCGACAAAACAGGAAGTCTCCGGAGAGCTGGAGCCTTTTCCTCCCTGCTCCCGGCTCACAAAGTATGGCTGAGCTTGGCAAAGGGTCGACGCATTCGCTCAGGCCCAGTGCATCAGCGCGAATGCTCGCGGGTTTCGCCCTGGGTCCCCAATTGGATTTCCAGTGCCCAGAGTCCAGGCCCTAGTTCCGTCCCTCTCTGCCCCTCGGGAGCACTCACTCAGGCCCAGGTCCCCCTCGTCCCGGTCCCGAGGAGCACGGTGGCAGCACAGCCATCGGAGCAGGAGGCCCAGGTGGCAAAGCACGATGAAGGGCGGCGGCAGCCAGGGCTTCTCGTGGTAGGTCATGGTGTAGCGGTAGCGGTTGTACTTCCAAAGTTTATTCGAAATGGACTGCATCTCCAGGTACACGTTGCTGCGTGTGGGAGAGGCGGGGACGTCGCTTTAATATGGGACCCAGAGACACAGTTTTGCATCTTCCAGCACTTCTGGTGGTTCACCTGTCATCACTACCCGTGGGCCAACAGAACATAAATAAATAACATCCACTGAGCTTACAATTCTTCCACCAAACGAAAC